>JAESVK010000243.1:0-14042 GCA_017140935.1 Hamamelis virginiana
AAATTTCACACTGAACTACACCTATTTGGTTTAATTGAAATGATTTTTCATTCTATGATTTAAAATTTTACTTTCTTATCTTTTTCTCGGTGACCAAGCAGGGGATTCAGTTTCAGGAGAACGTTGGGACCTGGTTGTGTGATCTTCTCTCTGTAATAATAATAATAATAATTTATAATTATTATTTTTTTTCTATGAATTAATTGAAGCTACTTAAGATATATAGGATTAAGTTTTAGGGAAACCTTGGAATTTGGTTATTATTATGATATTTTTGAAGAATTGATTTCGAGCTTTTGGTTGGATCCTGCATGGGTGATTTCTGGTCTATCAACTCACCAATATGATGATAGGACTAAGGATCATGTGATTAGTATTCCATGCAACATTTCTGCAACCATGTACATTTGTGCTTATTTAGAGTTTTTCTTTAGAGTGCTAATTGAGATTTTATTTCGGCAACACAGAGAAGGAATCTTAGGTAAATTCGTTATCAATATAATTGCATAATAAAATTAAAAACATTAATACAAAAATCCAAAAATAACAGAAATAAAATTTAATTATTTGATTTCCATAAAATTTTTCTTTTGTACTATATGTTGATTTTATATAATTTCCCTTGGTTATTTTTAACTTAATCAATTTTAAGATTTACAATTAGGATCATACTAATTGTATTTAAAGTTGCTATTTTTTATTATTATTATTTTTTACGATAATGTAATTTTCACCAAAAAAGAAAAAAGAAAATAGAAAAAAAAAATTGTTAGAAGATTATCATATCTTATCATGGGCAATATATTAGTGGGTCTTGGAATATGTTTGTGAATAGAGATATGAAGGTCCTAAAATGACTTTAAATGAATATGGATATGTATTAGTAGATAGTTTTAAGATTATGACGCACACACTTTGCATTGCGCACACACTTTGCATTGCACACACATCGCATGTGCGCAGTGGCTAGTATATTATAATTTCAATTGAAGTAAATATGTCACGGTTGAATCATATATGTTCAAGGCTAGGGTTTATTAAAGATATATACCTGCTTTCCTGTGCATTTCATGTAAATGGAATAGGGAAAATAGAAAAAAAAAATCAAGACTTGAATACATATTAAGACCCAAAACTATCATATATATCCACTCTAAACCCAAAAATAAGTCCGATTTGATTCACCATTACATGTCTTTGTCGCTATTCAAAAATTATATGACAAATAGGGAAATATATAAGATATATGATTCTAAAAATGAACCTTTTTGGATTTTTGATGTAAATAAGTTGAGAAGTAATCGAGTATTGGCCGAGATTCGCAACAATACGGTGAATCGAGAGTTTTCCGGCAACATATACCCAATCTCCGATGCCACTCCACCGTTGACGAAGACCACGCTCGATGAAATTGTTTTGTATTTGTTCTGAGCACTAATTTTTTATTTTCATTTTGAAATTTAATTAATCCCTATTTTAATGGGATTTGTCTCCAGCATGGCTTTTATGGAAGCCGGCTAGCAGGTATTAATTATGGAATTGAAAATGTCCAGCAAAAATTGGAAATTATATATTAAAGGGGAATATCGTCCTGACAAAATAATGGACCTATCAGGTTACTTCGTTTTTTTTTCTTTTTTTTTTTTTGTCCTTTTTTTAATTTTAATTTAAATTTTTTATAACTAAAATACCCCTTTTTTTTTTTTTTTTTTTGTAAACATATATAGTATATTATATACTAAGCCCAAATTAATGACCCAAAAAGTGAACAAAAATATGATGCCCGAGGCAACGGCCTCTTGTGCCTGCCCTCAGGGCGGGCTCTACTTCCTCCCCATCTGAAGTGTTGCTTCGCTTACTGCTCTGTATTCCCAAAGGACAATGAATTTGAAGAGAAAGAAATTGTCTTGTTATGGATGGCAGAAGGTTTCTTGCAACAACAGGGAGAGAACCAAATGGAAGATTTAGGTCATGAGTATTTTGGTGATTTATTGTCTACGTCATTTTTTCAACAATCAACAAGCAACACATCATTTTTCGTAATGCATGACCTCATCAATGATCTAGCTCATTGGGTCTCTGGAGAAAAATGTTTTACATTGGAGGGTAAAAAGCAATGCGAAATTTTCAAAGGGGCTCGCCACTCATCTTACGTTGGCACCCAATATGACGGTATAAAAATATTTAAGGTCTTTGATGAAACTGAGCCTTCCTACCACTAGATCGATTGTATAATCCTCCTATTTCCAGCCAGTAATATAGGTTATCATGTTTAATTAGACTGTTTAAAAATGACGTGAGGCACTGATTGATACCCAAAGGCTGTGGATACCCTTGTATCACAGACAAATGGTCCCTGAAAGACCTAAAATTTATAGGCATAATCCATTCTAATTGTGAACAGAACATGCAGGCAGCGAATTTGGTTCAACTCTTGCATAATATGTTGGAAAGCAATGCCTTTGAAGTTCTTATGACAAATTCAATTCTTTGATAGTGGGCTTAACTGGGACAACTGCCTAGTGTGGCAGTAAGCTGAAAATTGGGCTTGCCTATTAACCAAAACAGAGTATATTCTCTGTTTTCAGGTTTGGAAAATGGCCATATAGTCAGAAAATGGAGTTTGACCGAGAATAATAATTATTCAAACTATGAAATTTTTCTCTAAAATCTTTGTTGTTTTGCAATTTTATCCAAGTACATCTTATATTGCAACTAAGCTATTTTGAAGAGGTGGACAAGCGGTCGAAGCAGCAGCTAGATAATGCAGAAGCCAATGAGTTGTTGTCTAAAGCTGTTTATTTGTTTAGCATTGGAGGCAATGGTAAATGTCATCGCTTTCCAAGTCAATTTTTTGGCAGAAAAATGTGATTTTTTTTCAAGCTTTAAAGACTTAAAACTTCTTTATTTCATAACAACTTAAATCGCTCAAATTGAAGTTCATATGTGGGAGATATAATCATTTAAAGTAGGCTTTCTGAACAAGGGAGGTCATTGAGCATAAATCTATACCTTAGGAAAGCAATGACATTTACCAAATCTAAGGAGAGGTTTGGTAATTTCACCTAAATCAAGGGGGCCGATTTAATTTATCATTAATTTTAATTTTTTTTTTTATTTGAACTACATAGACATCTTACGTTTAAAGTTGTCATAATATCGCTACAATTTAAAAGTTTATGGACCAAATTGAAACTTTGTATGAAGTTTATGGATTAAATTGAAACTTTTTATAACGTTTATATACTAAATTGAAACTTTGTATAAAATTTAAAGTACTAAAATGCAATTACTTTCCTCACATGATGAACACGTGCTTTATTTTTGGAGGAAAATATACGTTGATGTGGCGCTGAAATGGCAATGCTAACGTGGCAGTGCTACGTTAGTATTGACTTGCCATGTCAGCATTTATGTGGCTATTCCATCACGTTTGACTAACAGCCGTCATGATTTGGCCCCTTAAAACCTACATTTTTAATTTGACACTAAATTAAAAAAAAAAAAAAAAGGGGGGGTTGTTTATACCAATAGGACCCTGGTATAAGACAGCTTTACCCAAAAGTCCTGAATTAAATATAGTAATAAAAATGATTCAAATATTTGTTTTAAAGGATGATTTTGCCCCTAATTAAAAATTCGAAATTTGAAAAATTATCAAATATGAATTTATTCCATATTTAGTGGTTATCTAAATTCCTTAATTGGTTTTTTTTTTTTTTTTTTTTGTTTTTTTTTTTTTTTGTGAGGCTTTCTTCAAATATATATATATTAAAAAGCAAATATATCATGTATACGTGGTTTGCTTTCTTAGATTTTCATCTCAAATTCAAAAATAATTATCCTTATGAATAGTATTTAGCAAAATTCCATTTGAAACATGTATAAATAAGGTATACATTTATATATCACGTATAGATGTATACATGAGATATTCAGAGACTTTGGGAGCAGAGATGATGATGATTGACGTGAAGAAATGAAATTTAATCTCCGAGGCTTTGGGAGCAGAGAATTAGAAGAGAAAAATAGAAGGTGTGGAGGTGGAGATTTACCTCATTAGATATCATGCCGGAGAAGTTGGAGGAACGATAACTTGGGTACATGGAGAGAGAGGATTAAATTGAATTTTGCAGAGAGAAGCAAACTAGAAGGCGACAACTTGGATCTGTGGCAAGAGGGAAATTTGGTGGGGTTGAAACCAGAGAAGACAATCACCAGAATTTGACTCATGAGAGGATATGTGTAACTCCAACGGTGGGACGGTGGTGGTGGGAGTTAACTCCGACTGGCATGGATTATGGGTAAAATGGCCCAACCTGATTTTGGTAAATTCAGAATATCTTAAATCACAATTCAAATTAAAAAAAAAAAAAAACTTACCATATCCAAATCAAATTCAGCATATAATTCAAATAAAAAACATCCATCAATATGGATAAAATAAACAACTAGCTTAAAATAAGGGATAAAATAAACAACTTGCTTAAAATAAAGATTGGGGGTATAATAAACAAATTAAGTTACTAGTTGGCTTTAAATTTGACCTATAGGGAGCAATTGGTATAGAATCTTATTCATTAGACTACTTGATAAATAAGATCCTATTAATTATGGTCCTTTTAATCATTTTCCAAAAAAAAAAAAAAGAAAAGAAAAGACATTGAAATATTGGCTGTGCAGTGGGTCTACTGATAGAATTAATTGTGAACATTGAGATATGATCAAACAGATCGATGTTAGAAAACACGTCATCAAAGTTAAAAACTTGATTTTGCAAATCAAAATTACTAAAACAGACAAATACGAGCAATTTTAACATAAGGGGTAAATGAGTTTCAATTTTCCACTTCAAATTTCACAATTTTCGGTTAGAATCATTACTCTCAGGCTGTGTTTGGTTTATGGGAATGGAATCTCATTACTAGGAAAATCCTTTCCCAAGAGAATGGGGATGTGTAATAGGTTTTCCTTGTCAACGTTTGGTAAGTTGGGAAGTTGCTTCTTCATCTTCTTCGCCCTCTGGTGTGTTCATTCATTTCTTCGATAATATCAGAAGGGAACCCAACTTTTCTTCACTTCCTCCTGCCTCGTCTTCCTTACCAATCCTGCCACAGAACCACTTTTCTTATTGAATGGGGAAGCCCTCATCTTCCTCACTTTCTTCTCTGGTGAAATACCTAGATTTTCTGCAGGCTTCAAATTAAATTTCAGTTATAAGCTTCTGGCTCCCCCCAGCCTCTCCTTTGTTGCTGCAGGGGGCTTGGCTGGCTTTGCATTTGCTGCTAGTTTTCTCCCTCCTCTCTTCCCCACTTCTGGGGTTGTTACCACTTCTAGCTCAAAATCTTCGTCACTAATGTTGTCATCATGCTCATCATCAGAAATCTCTGAAAGTGTTGATAAGGGCTTCTTCTGGGCAGCGGCCTTTTTGCTGTGCTCCTTGATGCTTGCTGTTACTTGGGTTAGTTACAGTTTCCGTGGCTGTATAAGCAAGTAAAGAAGTTTGCTCAAAACTAACTATTGGCAGCATCATTATGATACAATTTTATGATATAATACTTAGCAGACTACCCATAGTTTTATGGTTCCAAAAATGACCAGTAACCACGCATACTACAAAGGCATTTGGATGTTCCAAGAAAAAACAACAGGGAAAATTTCAGCTTAAAATTTTAAGTAAATAGCAATTTCCCAAAGTCTCCAAGGAACCCAAAATCTCAATGTTTCGTGTTTTTTCCGGATGGCCATGGCACAACCTACCTTTCTTTTCTCTTGAAATTCAAGCCTCAAATGAAAGAAATCCTCAAGAACTGCTGAAGAAATAAAACCAAAAAATCTAATTGATAATAAATTTCATACTCTGTCCGGGAGTGTCAAATTTCTTAATCATGCCTTTTGGATCAAACAGGAGCAAGTTACTTGTGCTAATTGTCGTTGTAAGGTTGAATTTCTTTGGCAAACCTTCCTGCTTGGCTTTTGTCAAGTAGAATTTCTTTGACTACTTATTCAAAAAAATTTGGAGAAGAGTTTGCGAATAACCTGCAACTTTTTTAATGAGGGGTTTGTGGTGGGGTTGATTACATATGATTGTGAATAACACAAAGATTGTTGACTTATATGGATTAAATTATTTGACGAAAAAGTAAGTGATATATAATACATTGAAAAATGAAAAAGTAACTGTGGCATTATGCTGTCAATCTTCTCTCACGCACAATTCCATTGTGGTTTGATTTGGGAGCAAAAGCCTTATTAAATGGTGCTTTTCTTTGTTCTCTTTATCTCATCAACAAGCAAGAAAGGACATATATAATTCATTTCACACCAGTTTGGTTCTTGAGAAAACAGAGGAAAAGAAATGAAAATGAAAATTCGCATTTAACAACCAAATTTTAATTTCTTCTTTTTTGGTACACACATTTACTCAATAAATAAATAGAACATTTACAGACTTGAGTTGTCTTGAGTTAAAGGTAATAATTTGTAGCAATAATGAGACAATGACGTGAATTCAATTCTGCATGATGTATCAAAAGTGAAAGAAGTAGAGCACTTGGCAAAAAGATATTCTACTAATTAAAAATGAAAAAGAAGAGCAAAAGAAGAAGAATATTTGGTTTTCCCTTACCTTTTTTGCCAACAAAGCTACCTTTTTTGCTTCATCACTTGAATGCTATTCTATTAATTATACTAAGAGAATAAATAGTTTTGAGATTCTCTATCTGTATCCTCTGTATTGGTTTTCCCTTCAATCTCTTTCCTATTCACCAAAAAAAAGCCATGGCTGTGGGAGATATCTTTCTATCTGCATTCATTAGTTGCTTCATCAATCTATTGTTAAATGATGAAGCAACTAATGACAAATATTATGTAATTCCTATCGTGGGTATGGGTGGGGTTGGTAAGACAACCCTGGCTCAGCTTGTATACAACCTTGAGACAATGCAACAACATTTTGATTTGAAAGCATGGGACTGTGTATCTGATGATTCGATGGTAAGAGAATAATGAAAACAATTCTCGAGTCAGTGAGTCCCACAACCTCAGTTTCTGAGAACAAAAATCAGGTTTAGATAAAGTTAAAGGAAGCACTAACCGGAAAGAAATTTTTAGTTGTTCTCGATGATGTGTGGTGCAATAAACCTTTTAACTGGGATATGTTGTGGATCGCATTTGGAGTAGGAGCAGAAGGAAGTAGAATAATAGTAACAACAAGCAATAGAGAGGTTGCATTACGGATGAGAACCAATCTAAATCACTGTCACTATCTGAATCATTTATCAGATGATAATTGTTGGTTAGTGTTTAAGCAATATGCATTTGAGAATAAAAATATTGCTGAACATCCAAATTTGGAATTAATTGGATTTTTTTTTCTTTTTTTGGAAAAGTGCATAGGCTTGCACATAGCAGCGAGAACTCTAGGAGGCATTTTACAATCTAAACTAAAGGAAAATGACCGGGAAAAAAATTAGATAGTGAAATATATATTTATGGGATTTGCGGGAGAGCGAAA
Organism: Hamamelis virginiana; assembly: GCA_017140935.1. NCBI lineage: Eukaryota > Viridiplantae > Streptophyta > Magnoliopsida > Saxifragales > Hamamelidaceae > Hamamelis > Hamamelis virginiana. Next base: position 7,517 of record JAESVK010000243.1, read on the forward strand.
GTGACATTCTCCCAGCATAAAGATTGAGTTATCATCATCTTCCTCCCCATCTGAAGCGTTGTTTCTCTTACTGCTCTATACTCCCAAAGGACTATGAATTTGAAGAGAAAGAAATTGTCTTGTTATGGATGACAGAAGGTTTCTTGCAACAACAGGGAGAGCAGCAAATGGAAGATTTAGGTCATGACTATTTTGGTGATTTATTGTCTAAGTCATTTTTTCAACAATCAACAAGCAACACATCATTTTTCTTTATGCATGACCTCATCAATGATCTAGCTCATTGGGTTGCAGGAGAAAAATGTTTTACATTGGAGGATAACTTGGAGGGTAAAAAGCAATGTGAAATTTTTAAAAGGGCTTGCCACTCATCTTACGTTGGCAGCCAATATGACAGGTATAAAAAAAAATTTAGGTCTTTGATGAAACTGAGCAGTTAAGAACCTTCCTACAACTACATCTACAATACTTTGAACGTTGCTACTTAAGTAATAATGTTCCTTCTATTTTATTGCCAAAGTTAAGATGTTTGCGGGTGCTATCATTGGGTGGATATCAAATTGTGGAACTGCCAAATTCAATTGGTGATTTGAAACATTTACAGTTCCTTGATCTTTCTTATACTTTAATTAGAAGATTGCCTGAGTCAATAAGCACCCTCTACAATTTGCAAACACTGATTTTGAGAAAGTGTCGCATGCTGGAGAAGTTGCCAGCAAAACTGGGCAATATGTTTAACCTCCGCCATCTTGATATTACCGGTGTAGATTTACTAAAAGAGTAAAAGAGATGCCATTGGAAATGAGTAAACTGACAAGTCTCCAAACATTGAACCAGTTTGTTGTGGGCAAAGGCAGTGGGTCTTGGATATGGGAATTGGGGAACTTGCTATATCTCCGGGGGACACTCTACATTCCAAATTTGGAGAGTGTGATTGATGTTTAGATGCAAGGGAGGCTCGTTTAAATGATAAGCAAGGCCTAAATGTGTTAGAGATGGAATGGAGTGATGAATTTGATGGTTCTCGAAATGAAAGTGTTGAGAAAAATGTAGCTGACGTATTACAACCTCCTAAGAAGTTGGAAGGGCTCAGCATCCAGGGTTACTGCAGTACAAGACTTCCAACTTGGATAGGAGATTCTATTGCGCTCTCACATCTGGTCAGCCTGAGGTTGAAAGATTGCATAAAATGCACATCTTTGCCAGCGTTTGGGCAACTGCCCTTGCTCAAAGATCTTTTCATTGAAGGAATGCATGGAGTAAATACTGTGGGTCCTGAATTCAAAGGGATTGTCCAAAGCCTTTTCCAATATTGGAGACTCTACGGTTTGAGAATATGCAGGGATGAGAGAAGTGGCTTCCTTGTGAGGTTAATGGGCAGGTTGAAGTATTCCCATGCCTCCATGAGCTTTTGATTGGAGAATGTCCCAAGTTGTCAGGAAAATTACCTGACCATCTCCCTTCCTTGGAAGAACTCATCATCGATGAATGTGAATGATTGGTAGTTTCAATCATGATTATAAAGCTTAGTATTTTGATTGAGGGTTGATGTGGTACAAGTTGGTCTAAGTGCTTAGATTACACATATGCACGCAAAATGATTTAAATAAATTTATACTCCCATCTCATTTCACTTATCATACAAACACCTTGTCCAGCTTCCAACCATGGTTACACACATGTGCACACATAAGTGTGGATTGGGGTTGGGTTCAGCTGAGTTGCCCAATGCTCCAGTCCAATCACAACATACTTGAGATAAAAGCAAAAGAATTGAACTAACAAAATAATAAGAAAGCTTCTAATATATTGTTATTTTTTCCATTTTCTAAATACATTTAATGGTTTACCAATAGCAAAGAAAAATAATTTATCAACCTCACCAAGTACAGGAATAATAGGCAAACCAGTAAATGAAAAGAAGATATGAAGGGTTTATTATATGGAAATGAACCTGACACAGCAAATTAGATATCTGATGCTGCACTTCATTTTTATCCTGCGCCACCATTATCTAGTCAACAGATCAATCTAGTCAACAGAGGATAGAAATTATTTCTTATTATCCAGTCAACAGTTCAATGTGAACATTGATATTATGCATGATCTTTATTTCTTTTTCCAAATTTATTTTTTGAATCAGCCTCATGTTATTGAAGGTTTGGGCCAAATAACATGTAGAACAAGTTATTAGGAGAAAATTAACAGAAATTATCTGAAGAAACAAAGACTAATAAAGGGCCAAGATCAAAACCAAACCCATAGTTGGCTTGCAGCCTTAGCTGCAGAATGTGTTGTGGCACATTCTACAGAAGTCCATCCCCCAGCCCACAGCTAAGTGAACTGATTCAATTGTGTGCCACAACTCTAGGATGGCCCAAACCGCAGATGAGGTTAAGGCCTTGCCCCAAGAACAAAGCCATAGTCCAACACAAAGCTGGCCCAAAAAAATTGAGAACAAAGAGAGGTAGTAAAGTAAATACCATTTTCATGAATACATCAGCAAGGAAATGTTTCAGATTTTCCAAAAATAACGTCCTGATATTACAGAAAAAAAAATGAATGCAATGAAGATCATAATGCAGCAGAGAGAGCAGATAAACCATGACAGAGAAAGATAAAAGCATATAAAGAGACAGATTAAAGCAAATTTTCACAAGGCCTAGGAGGAAAATCCGCGATGAAAAAGTACTCTATACCTTGTAGAAATCGACAGCAACAAAGTTAGCCCATCGGTTACCAGCTGCACTGTAACAAATGTTAAGCATAGCAATAAGGCCCATGGAATTAAGTTCAACCAAATAAATGGTCAATTTGGTATGCGTTACATGGAATTAAGTTCAACATAAAATGAAAGAAATTCAAATTGAAAAAGAGGCACAATAATCATCATAGCCAAGCCTCAGTAAGTATCTTTGAATAGACACTCACTGAGAAGCTTGTAGAAGAATTCGGCTTCCATGCAGAAAAGTGCATGTCATCCTGTTCAAGAAAATGACGGCTTGGCGTTAGGGACCTACCTTTAATTGCTCAACCAACGCTATTAAATTAGGAATACAAAAAATTTTATTGCATGTTTTCAACATGACTATACCCTTGAACATTTAGAGTTTTGTGCTAAAACAGAAATTTAGGGTAAGGATTTTCCTTGGAAAGGTTTTGGGGTGATTAGGATTAGGGTTTGGCTCAGAAGAATTTCAAAAAAAATTCAGGTCTGATTGCAAATTAGTTTTATTATAAAAAAGATTTTAAAGAATAGATGAATGTGAAGACAAATCTAGGCAATCACACCTAGTGGAGAAGGCAATCACACCCTCTAACAAGAGCTTCAAAGCTGTGCATTCTCAATGAAAATATATGAATTACAATCCTATTATAAACTAAAAACCTTAAAAACAATGAATCTTAACCTTTGAATAAATAAAATCACAACCATCCATAGTAGCCTAAGTAAAACAAGCCAAAAAAAAAAAAAACAACTCTAATTTGTTTACTGCCACAGTAGTGTGAAAAATAACACTCGATCTAAAATCTAATCAGTAAAAAAGCAAAATGTCAAACTCAGAGCCAAATGAACCATTAGTTGTTCTCCAAGCCACCTCAGAACAATTGTCAAGATAATTAAATAAGAATCCCAACATGTATATTTTTTTGCAAATAATATAGAACTGAATATGAACTTCGAGAGAGATGAGGAACTGCCAGTGAACTAGTTGAAATAAGATTGCCACCCAAATAATATTAGTTTTTGCAAGGTTCATTCAACATCAAACCTAGACTCAAAAAAAATTAAAGCATACTTCTAAAATTAATTAAGTTCAACCAAATAAATGGTCAATTTAGTTGCATTCTTTAACTAAAAAATTTCAAAATGACTCAAATTGAAACAAAATGTCAAAAGCAGCGTTTACAACAAATGCCAGTAACCCAACAATCCAAAGTAATAATTATTATATTGTATTTTTTTAAACAATCAGGTAAGACAGGAGCAGAGCACTTAGCACATCAAGAGACCAATGTAAACAGAAAACAGGTACGGTGCACTCTGGAATAGTTCATATCTAATAGGCTTAATAGAACATATTTTAAAATATATTTTAAAAAACTGACGGTCTATGACTACGTTCTGAAGCGCAAAAATTATGATTGAATGAGAAACAAGAACCATATCATAAATAACACAAGATTGGTCCCTTTTTTTTCATCTTAATTTGCAATTGTTTGTACATTATAGAGATGAAAACATCATAATTGATGCGGTAGCCATTACTAATCTGCATACCCTGTTTTACATACAAAAGGTGCCAAAGCAATTCCAAAGAAAGCTTAGCCATAAGAAGCAGCCTCATGACTTTACCTTTCTGATTAGATAATACATCTCAACCCAATTGTTCTCAAGTTAAAAATGGTGACAATGGCAATTTCCAGTCCCTGTCATTTAGAGATGTCAACCATATACAGACAAATTAGGATCACAAATCAGATATGAGAAATAAGATGACAGGTTACTAGTTTCCCTTCAAAAATTTTCAGGGCAAATATGAAGTTTTTGGTTCGTCTGCCCCCCACCCCGTGTTTCTTTTTACTCTATTGTGAAACTCAATAATTAATCTACTATAACAGTGGGGGGAGATTGAACTGGACATTGTGCACAAAATCTAGTTACAACCCCACCAATGTTTAAAATATAAAAAATAAAAATAAAAAGAAAGAAAATAAAAATCCAAAACAAACTAGAAACTCAGAAAGCAAACCAGCAAAAGGAAAAATAAAAACAAAAATCCAAGCACAAAACAAAAAGCCACAAATCAAATGATTCAAGAGACAAGAATCAAATTAGAAGAGGAAAAAAAAGAAACAAAACAAACCCTAACTTACCGAGTTTCCAAATCGCAGCCAAGCAAGCTTTCGTGTAGTGTTCTGTCTGCCTAAGCAAGAGAAAACGAGCGTCTAAGCAAGCTACAGGAAAGGGGAGATAGGTATGAGCGCAGGATGAGGTGAAAGAGAGAGAGAGAGGTGTAGGTTTCGTTCGGACAGATCGAAGGTACGAGCGCTGGAGAGAGAGTGAGAATGAGGGGAGAGAGGTATGAGCACAGGGGAGAGAGTGGTAATGAGGGGCAGAGTATATATTACCCAACAATTCAGCCATTTAAGCCAAAAACCTTAAACAAGCAACCCAGATTCACACTCAAATCCTCACAAATGACAAGAATCAAATTTGAAAATTAAAAAAAAAAAAGAAAAAAAAAAGCCCTAACTTACCAGGTTACCAAATTGCAGCCAACGATAAAGGCAGCGGATTGATGGCGGACTGGTGCGGCAGTAGAGTACCAGTAGCTAGACCACCCAGGCAAGAGAGAGAGAGCGAGAGAGTCAGAAGAGGAACACGGGGAAGACCAAAACCTTAGCACCAAACTCAAATACTTTGAGCCAAATCCAAAATCTTAAGCGCCAAAACCCAAACGCAGTCGTTTAGGGTGTTTGATTCAATTTTTTAATGTTATTATAGTATTTTAAATATATATTTGAAAAATTATAAAACATATTTTAAAATATATTTTTAAAAACTGACCATTGGATTGGATATATTTTTTTCTGAATTTCATGCTCGCCAAAAATCATAGTGATTCAATGGTCACTTTTTGAAAAAATAAGCAGATAAAAATGGTGATATTTTGATTAACAAAAGTCACAAATTTTCACATAAATTGACCGTTGGATCACTATGACTTTTGGCGAGCACGAAATTAATAATAAGTGTATTTACCAACAGTCGGTTTTTTAAAATCTATTTTGTAGTTGTCACTACACATGTCATCTTACCAATAGTTTTACGAGTGATTTGAAAAATCTCAATTTAGAAATTATATTTTGAGAAACTCACCGTTAGATTAAATATTCTACTTATAAAAATCAAGTCTACCAAAATTCAAGCTAATCAGACACAATTTAAAAGGTTTCGCAAAACCAACCATGGGATCTATGTGATTTTTTGCATGCAAAATGTGTTTATATAGAATATCTTATCCAACGGTCGGTTTCACAAAATAGTCCCCCCATGTTAACATTTGTACAATTTAAGAACCATCTGATACACATACAAGTTTTAACAATTTAAATGTTTTCTCAAAAACCAACCGTCGGATCTATGTGGTATTTTGCATGAACAATGTATTTATATGGAACATCTTATCCAACGGTCGGTTTCACAAAATAGTACCCCCATGTTAACATTTGTACAATATATATGAATATATAAGAACCACATGATACATAAGTTTAAACGTACAATTTAAATGTTTTCTCAAAAACCAACCGTCAGATCTATGTAATTTTTTGCACGCACAATGTGTATATATAGAACATCTCATCCAACGGTCGGTTTCACAAAATAGTACCCACATGTTAACATTTGTACAATTTGAATTAAGAACAGTATGATACACATACAAGTTTAAACAATTTAAATGTTTTTTCAAAAACCAACCGTCGGATCTATGTGATTTTTTGCATGCACAGTGTGTTT
>JAESVK010000244.1:2917-17917 GCA_017140935.1 Hamamelis virginiana
AGAGAGAGAGAGAGAGAGAGAGAGAGAACCTGGTACTCGAGGTGACCCGCAAAATGACTTTCAAGACTGTTATCAACTACATTGTGGCAGCCAAAAAAGGTTGAGACTTGTGGTACTAGCACATATGATTCATTTGATCTTCTTTTGAATGATGTGCTATGGTTTGCGTCTATTAAGTTTGATCCAACTGATATTCTTTCCAATAATGGGCAATGCCTTGCAACCACCGCTAATAAACTTCTTGGAAGTGGCGGAAGAGATTCAAGCCGTGGACATTCACTTAAATTGAGGAACCGGAGTTGATAAAGGTCACTGATGGTTGTTGGTAGGGTAAAAAAGTTGTTTCCCTCAAGATTCAAGATTTCTATTGACAATAAACTCCCAAGCTCGATCGGAACATCTCTTAAATTGCAGCTTGCCAGATCTAATTTTCTTATAGAAATTAATCCCAGTGCATAGGTTTGTGAAAGACTGACGGGATTTCTCACTAGTGGTACCCAAGACAAGGAGTGTGAAACCTGTTGTTCACATCTCGGCAGCATTTGTAATTTTGAGCAGCCATGGAGAGAGAGCTTTTGGAGAGATGTTAACTTCCAAATGCCTGGCGGTAACTTCTTAAGGCGCTTGCAGTTTCTCATATCCAAGACAACTAGTTTGTCCAGACATTCAATAGAATGGTGAACTTTTACCAACCTTGGACAATCATTGAGTAACAACATCTCAAGACTAGTGAGTCCGGAGAAGTCTGGGGTTTTAGTTAGATTATGGGAATGACTGAGATTAAGGAATTTCAGTTCCTTAAGAATCTGTTTGAAAAAAAAAAGGTAAAGAAAATTAATTCATATTTTTCTTATGGATAGTATGTATACCAATAATTAGATCTGATGTGATAATCACAAAATAGAGACTATAAAAAACTGTGACTACTAAAAACTGTTAAAAATCGATCGTTGAATCACTATGATTTTTGGCATGTATAAGTATGGTATCTAATCCAATAGTCAGTTTTTTAAAATACGTGTCCCACAATTACCTATCAACTTTATTATTTTCTACCTAACAAAAAAAAAAAAAAAAAAAACTTCATTCTTACTTTAGCTAAAGTAAGCATACGTTCATAGGATCATTTTAGTATACATATCATCAGTAATGATCTAGCCCACATATGATGATAAAATTTATGTCCACATGAAGGCTATAGATTATTATAGGATGCAAATTTTGAAAAACTGATCGTTGCATTAAATACTGACTCAAGAATGTCGTGCACGCCAAAAATCACAGTGATCCAATGTCAGAATTTTAAAATATAGTTATGAAAAAATGTGACTATTAAAAACTGTCACATTTTTTCTCGGTGACATTTCTGAGAAACCGATAGTTGGATCGCTGTGATTTTCAGCGTACACGACATGTATAAGTAAAGTATCTAATCCAAAGATTAGTTTTTCAAAATATGTATCACACAATAATCTATGGGCTTCATGGACATAAGCTTATATCATCATATGTGGACTAGATCATTATTATACCTATCATATATATACATAAAAATGATATTGTCAGCATATGCTTACATAAACTTATGTAAGCATGAAAGTAATAGATAATTGTGATATATATATATTGAAAAATTGATCATTGGATTAGATACTATTCTTGTGTATGTTATGTCTACCAAAAAGTAAAGTGATCCAATGGTCGGTTTTTTGGAAATGTCACTGAAAAAAAAAATTGTAACAATTTTCAGTGGTCATAGTTTTTCATTACTTTATTTTTAAATTCTTACCTTTGATCCCCGTTAATTTTTTTTTTTTTTCATGCATAACATCCATAAGTACAATATCTAATCCAATGATCAATTTTTCAAATTATGCATCCTATAATTATCTATGGGCTCTATGCTTAATTACATAACTTATGTAAGCATATGCTTACTAGATTGGGACTGTATATATATATATATATATATATAATCAAAATTTTGAAAAGACATTAAAACAACGTCATACCTTCCTTTCCTTCCAAACTTGTTTCAGGGAGCTATAGCACATGTCAATTGCAACCACTTTCTCCATGAATAAGTTGGATGGTATAGATTTTAAAGGGAACCCGTGCCAACATAACCAGACCAGCCTTTTGGAAAGATGTTCATAGCTTCCAACTAGGTGTACATAGTTAAGTTTAAGTAGTCTTATTCTATTCATATCTTCAAAAGCTCGTGCATTTACTCTTACATCATTTAGTGTGGTCAAGCAGACGAGACCTTCAACCACATCTGTTCCCTATAAGAAAACGCATTACATAAGAAAAAACTACTATATTCATGAGGACAACAATGTGTGCGAAATAAAGCTTTATCAATTGCAAGATGCATGGAGAAGTGCCTTGTACTGCACATTTGAGACAATTGTGGCATACATTTGTCCCCTGAATAATTTCTTATACAACAACATGCATGCTTAAGAGCTAAAAAATTGTAAACTAAATAATTTACTATGATCCTACATTGTTACATTACTCTAACTCACCTCACATATTAATAGAATAACTCATGCATATGGGTACGTTGTCTTACCGTGTGATTTGTCAGCACATCAAGGATGTCATTATGAAAATGTAATCTACGACGTTTTCCAGGCTCCTCAGGGCATTCTATGCGAGCAATGTCTCTACCCATATCTCGAATCATGTCATGCATCATCAGCCTATCTCCGTCAACTCTTACGAGACATCGACGAGACAAAACCCCAAATCCCATTTTTGAGAAGAAACCACGGCCTTTTAATATTTTGATTGTGTAATTCTTGTCCATTCCAACAAAAAAACAAGCAATGTCCAGGAATAAGTTCTTCTCTTCAGCATCTAATGAATCGTAGCTTATTTTAAGCTTTTCTTGAATTTTTTTGTGAGGAATTAACTTTAATCTCTCCAATGCACTTTTCCATTCGTGCATGGTTGTTGTACTTTTAAAGAAAGAACCCCAAACTTCAAGAACTAGCGGAATCCCTCTAGCATAACCCACTACTTCCCTCGAAAGCTCCGAGTAAGCTTCTAGAGGATGTTCTTTGCTAAAGGCATGCCAATAGAAGAGCTCAAGAGACTCATCGTGTGTCAATAATTTAGGCATATATTTCCCATCCTCATGCACTTCCAGATAATTAAGTAACGACTCATCTCTAGTTGTTATTATGATTCTACTTCCCAAATGAAACCATTCACGCCTTATAGCTAATTTATTTAACTGCTCGATCTCATCCACATCATCAAGAACAACAAGAACCCTTTTATGCTGTAGTTTCTTCTTTATAACTTCAATTCCTTGATCGACGTTTCTTATGTTTTGATATTCATTCTTTAGAATATCAGAAAGAAGTTGTTCTTGCAAACCAACTAGACCATTGGATTTCTTTGAAATATCTCCAACATTTGCAAGGAAGCTGCTGCCTTCAAATTTGAGACGTGTTAGGTTATAGATAGCTTTAGCAATTGTTGTCTTACCGATTCCACCAATGCCCCAAATCCCAATGATCCGAACGTCATTTGACCCTAGACTTAACATGATGTTTACGTGTTGAATACGGGACTCTATGCCGACTGGGTAGATGGCAACATCCAAGTATTGGAGATTTAGTTTATTCGAAATGTCTTCGACAATCAACTCAATAAATTTTGACTCATACCTGCCAAATTTGAACAAAATAAGGAATTGAAATGAAAATAAATGTTCAATAAGTTGAAATGAGCCATTAGATTGAAATTAAATATGAGCTAAACTTCACAATTCCACAAAATATAATAAACTACAACTAAACATTGGATTGAATCAGGAAGAACTCCACAATCACGTTTATTTCCTCACATTTGGTTTACAGAATCTTGATTCGATCTTAGTTTAATAAGATATTAGTTCACATTGTACAATAAAGCTGAAAACATGTTGGAGATGAACCAAACCCTTTTGAAGCCGCCGACCTTAAGCGTGATAAGTCGATCAGTATTTTTAATTATTTTTCTTGCACAAAAAATGAAAGAAAATGATTAATACTCATTCTTCTTTCCTTTAACTTTTTGGTTTTGGGGTTCTTAACCGATAGTTCCTTTACAAGAGTTTTTTATATAAAAAAAAAAAAAAAAAACCCACCTAATAAAGACGTACGGTTACCATTTGCTCCAAAATATATTTTGAATGACTAAAATGCCCATGGAGACAAAAATTCTTTTAATATCATTCAAAATTCCTTGATTTTAGGTTGATAAAATTTTCCGGAAAAATTATTACTGATATTTGTAGGTGAGAAAATTTCTGGTAGCATTGTTTGTAAGAAAAAAGAAGAAGGAAAAAAATATTAATTTCTTCTGGTAGCAATGATGGGGATTATTGAATATATATATAAAGACATTTTATACCAATAAACCCTAGTTACTCAGATATTACGTTAATGAACCCAATCTAGAAATTCTACGTCATTTTTTTTTTTTTTTAAGATTAATGTGATATGTTGTGTACAAACACTATTTCTGTCATTTTCAAAAACTTGGGTCTATCCATGTAGTTTTTCAAAGGGTGATTCTATTTGCACCAGAAAAATGACTTTCTACCCCCACCAATTATTAAAAATATTATTATAATTTTATCCCAATTTACGATTAAGGACAATATTACATATTAAATAAATCTAAATCTTTTTCCACATCTAGCTACCAACTCTTTCCACTTTCGAACATAACAATTACATAAACCTTACTCTTACAAACCCTAATACTCAATCTCATAACTATGGACAATCAATTGGTCATATATGAGAATTCTATCAATGAAAAGATACATTTTTTTTAAGCATTTAACTATATTATTTAACATTAATAAAGAGAGTTTAACACGAACACGAGTTTTGGTTTATTGGTTCATATCTCTCATTTTATGGGATCACTAACTCTACCTATGTATATCATTTGAAAAAAAAAAAAAAAAGAAGAGAGAGAGAGTTTACGGCATTCTTTATAAAATTTCTATAATAAAGCAGCTTCATTTGAGATTGGGCCTAATTTAAAATGGGTGTTGAAATGATGTAGGATTACCGCAATCCTACATCATTACAATGGCCTTAGGCATATTTCCTCGCTGCAATTAGATGTTACTACACATCCCTAGCCTGTTAGCTTCATTTACCAGCAAAGAAAATTACATTCAAAACATTGCTCTCAAATTTAATTACTTTAATTTTAGGATCCCGATAGGGCCGGTGATCACTTACAGGAATGCCAAAAAAACCATTTTTTGAATGGTTAAACTCTATAGCTTCGTTAGTCTTCCTCACTATTTTTTCTATAAAAGGAGAAAGAAAAAGAAATAATATGAGTAGTAAAAATGATAAGAAATACCCGTGGACCACATTCTGTAAATGCCATCCGGATAAATTAGCAGCCTCCGTGAGTGCAGCTCTCCACCTCTGCACCTTGCCTTTCTCATAACGCTCTTCATGCCTGCTGAATGATTCTGCAAAACTCCCCCTCTGTGCCCGCACGTCCGACGGAACAACGTTGTAAAAGACTGGCACAACCATTTGTTGGAGGGTGCTGTTTTTGCATTCCATGATCTTGACCAATTCATCAAGGCACCATCTGGAATCAGCATAGTTTCTTGAGAATACGATGATAGAAACTCTGGACTCTTCGATTGTTTTCAGCAATTGGGTTTCAATTTCTTCTCCCCTGTTGAGTTTGTCATCCATAAATATGGATAACCCATGACGGACCAAAGCAGCGAAGAGGTGGTCAGTAAAGTTTTTGCGTGTATCCTCGCCTCTGAAACTCAAGAAAACATCGTATTTTGGCGGTGGAATAAGAGAAGAGGATGAGGTGAAGGATTCTCCTTGGGTATTAGTAGCAGCCATGGTATTTACGCAAAGAGATCAAATTGGTGAAAAAGAGGCCAATTCGGGAGAACATTTCTGTCTATATATGTAGAGTGGGTGAAACAAAACAAGAAACATAAACATAAGAGAGAGAGAAAGAAAAAACTACTGGCCAGGCTTGAAAAGGTAAGAACTGGAAAGAGATAGGCGAAGATATGATTAGACTATAACTTTATAGGAATATCTAAAGAGATAATTTTAGAAAAAACGCAATTACAAAAAAATAAAAAAATAAAACATCTGTATCTATATCAATAATCTATAATCTATAATTTTATAATTCTATAATACTTATAAAAGTCTAAATGATGGATTGATTCACTAAAATACCCTTATAATAAATGATAATGATACTTATACCCTCCTATAATTTTAATTACTTAAAATTTCTTTAACTTCTTTATTATAAATCTTTTTTTTAATTACTTTGGGTGATTTCATAAAATAAAAAATTAAATTGTTTAATCAAATTTCACTCATAATGTTGAGAACAAATGTATTATTACAAATTGAGCAATTCAAAAGAATGATGGCCATCAACCCAATTAAGAGCAAAATTTAAAGATTGAGTCAGAGATTGAGGCATTTCATGAATTCTTAAAATTTGATCATATCTCATACTAACATCAATTTGTGTCGACTAGCAATGCATCACGTGTGTATTGTTTTATGTAAATTTTTGTTTAAAAAAAAAATCCTTTCAAAAATCAAATATAGTGTGATCAATGCAACTAACATGACATTATTAAAATTATTACAAAAATTTTCATTTAAAAATATTTAAAAAATAATGAAAATTATATAAAAACAATATTAAAATCGATCAAATCTATCAACTGAGCTAGCCCGTATAGGCTGGAGTGTGGAATTTATGGTCTCCTGTGAAATTTATGGTCTTATGTTTGAGACCCTTAATTAGCATATTGTATATTATTAATTTCTTTGACTGTATTATTTGATGTTCTTATATAGTTATATTTTCTCAAATTCAAACATATTTGTCCCAACCATAATTTTTAATTTGGAAAAGTGGTTGCCGACAAGCTTGTGAACCGCGTCAAGGACGGTGAGAAAAGCAGGCCGAATGCCCCCTAGCAGGTCCCAGTGTGCTTTAGGTAGGCCCGTGGAAAATGAACTGTGGAATCTATATATAGAGGTCCATTCATGCATAACCTAGCTATCATGCATAACCTAGCTAGAATGCGCTTTTTATAGGGATTTGGATTTGAAGTTGATCACCTTTTGACCAACAGCAAATTATTGTGAAAGCAGTCTTGGCTTTCACATTTGGAGTTCTTTTCATTCTGAGATATTCTTATATAAGTTTATGTAGGATCGGTATTGTGAAAACTCACCGTTGGATTGAATATGCACGCTTCTTATATATATTATGAATGCCAAAAATTACAATGATCTTATCAGTATCTAAAATATAGATTGTGAAAAATTATGACAGTATCTCATAGTTACAGTTTTCACATTTTGTATTTTATAAACCGCCCACTGCATCCCTATAATTTTTGGTATATATGACATACGTACAGAGGAGAAAAAATATAATCTAACAGTCGGTTTTCCAAAATATTCATCTTTCATTGACTAAAAACTCACATCCTCACATAAGGGTGTCCTCATAAGAAAATTACGTCTCTATATTTACATAAGATTGGCGCAAACATATATAATTTTTATCCACTTTTTTGATTGGTTAAATGCGTCTTAACCTATGCCCCAAAGTAACACATTAATTAGTAGGAATTATTTATATGAATGAAAGAAAAAAATAAATAAATAGCATGTAGTTTGCACCTCCTTTTTTGAACAATCAATAAAGATATAAATGAAATGAAATTCAAAATAGAAAAACATAAAAGATTCCGGATTCACTACAAGAAAACTGATTTTTAGCCACGGTAATTTAGGGATGGAAGCTAAAAGTGTCGCTGAAACATATTTTTAGGGACAATAATATTTTCATCGCTGAGTTTCCGTTGCCAAAACTCTATTTTTTTTTTTTTTTTGTTTTAATGTTGAAAAAATTATCTCTCGCTATTTGTTCCGTTGCAAATTACTTTTTAGTGACTATAATTAATGTTGCTAAATCTAATGATTATAACGACTATAATTTCTGTCCCTAATGATTTTAGTTTTTTAAATATTATCAACTATAGCCATATTAATTTCCATCACAATCTTTGAAATTGTGAACTTATGGAGTAGCTAGGTATTAAGTGTGTTTTTGGTTAATACAAGAATCAACACTGTGTTTTGGCTTCTTTGTACTCCAAATGACTTTGAAATCATATGCCAATTTAGGAGGAAATTTCTTAGTCTACCTATAGGAAAATGACTTCCTCACCAATGAGAGGTAGATAATGCCATTATGGCAGACAGACCAACCTAACCTCCATTGCACATTGACTACTAAACAACTTTTTAAGCAAGGTTTTCCTCGTGATTGCAGTTTCACTTTATCAAGAATTAAAAAGAACATAAACAAAGATTAATATAAGTACTTGTGATTAATGTAAATTAAAAATGAAATTAATTAAAAGTGAACCAAGCTCTCTGATCAACTCATCTTACAGGGAGGTAAAGCATAATCTTATAAACATAAGCTTGAAGAGTTAGTTCCATTAGATTCATCCACCCACCAAAATTCCGTCAGTGTAATTTAGTTTAGAACAAAGTGTTCACAGTAAAAATAGCCTACAAATCATGAAGTGACACGTGGCTAAATGATAGTAGTGAAGATAGTGTAGAAGTCCACACATGATAATATTTTCGGAGAAGAGGAAAGTTGTAATGTGGACACGTGGCAAAACTGATAAAGATCATATCCTAAATAAAAGAAAAATTGATAACAGCCATGAAGCTGGATGAAAGACACATGGCAACAGTTACATGCCATGAGCTAAAAATTAGGGATGTGATAATGGGTATGTTAGTAGCAGCAGCACACATAACCCACATTTTGGGGTTATGGGGTAGTGCATACAAACCTTCTAGCCAAAGACATGGGAATGTGGAGAAGATGCACGTCAGTTTTTGTTAAGATTACATTAGCTTAATTTTAGAAATTGAGAGATATTCTTTCCTGTATATTTAGGTGATTTGTAATCCCTTCAATTAAGGGAATTGGTGAGATCTTTATTTTATTTTCCTGCAATTTAGGATCTTGATTTACTCTTGTAAACTTGTATATAACAGTCCATTCTGACTGTCAATAATCTACAGAGGAAGATACAGTTTTTCTAAAAACTTAGTTTTGTCAGTTTTTGCAGAGGAAAAACTATAAAAGATGAAGGAAGGAATTGGAGAACACACGACGACATCCTCCAAAAACCAGCGCAATGCTATCAAGTTTCTCATTTTGCTATTCTCATTCTCATTGTTAATACCATTTTGTTTTCAAATTCTTTTAATTCCGAAGCAATCAGTTCACTTTCATTTATAAGTACTTTATATTCCCTGTCAAGTTTCAATTCAAGCAATCAAGTTCATCAATGGAACTTTTTAGTTCTAACATGGTGGGTATTTCAAGCATTGTAAGTTTATTTCTTTTCTTATTACCAATTTCGTTCATAGTTTAAGTTTGTTTTCAATATTGTTTGTATTTGATTCATCTACTGTTATTTCCAACTAGTCAGTAAGGTCTTCAAACATTCTAACTGAGAACTCATTTAAGACTTACCCTCACCTTAGACAATCGCCTGACTTCGATCTTACAGTAACTGGCTTCTCATTAAGGTCTTCAAACCTTGATTTCAGCCAAGAGGTGCTGAGGGTCATGTCCTAGCAACCTCATTTGGACTTTTGGAAGTCCTGGCACGCCCACACTCCTCGCCAAACGGCGTGGCGTGCTGAAGGTTTTAGACGTGAACACCTTTTCGGCACGCTCGGTGGGACCCATTCGGTGAATGTTAAATAGACCAGTGACTAGATCTATGACTGGTGTTTCTAAATCACAGAGTCAATCTCCCTCAAAGGATTCTTGTCCTAGTGAGGAAGATCTAAGGGAGGAACCAACTGTAGCAAACATGAATAGGTCAATGCAAAATCTGCAAGGAATTTAAAGTCTTATGGAATAGGAAAAAATGCAAGAAAAAGTTATATAGAGCAATGTTTTGAACGTGTGTGTGAGAAACAAAAGCAAATCTTTGAACCACTCGAACAACCCCTTCGGGGTATTGCTGAAATACGTACTATTAAAAGTTCAAGAACAAATGCCCAATTCCATTAATCCTAAAGCTCCGCAGACAGGTTTACAAAATCATGAAGGTGGAAGCTCAAGCCTTAATAGAGGATTAGAGTCAAAAGGAAAGTCTGTTAATGTATCATATGAGACATTCCAGGCCGTTCATACATTAAATGAGCCATAAGACCGTAGTGTCAACCTAGGAAAATTACCTATGGGTATTGCATCGTCAGTGACAAAGCAAGTTACCTTATCCTTAGATAATGAAAGACCTTACGTTCCTCCTCCATTGAGAATTAACCCTACTGACTGTCGTAACATTGGGACTTCTCAAGACAATGGGGCTAAGAAGTTAGTCACACCTAATTAAGGTGGGTCATGACCCCACGGGTAGGAATTTAGGGAAATAACTCATGAATATTTTCACCCTGGAGGCAAGGTTTGAAAGACTTGAATGTAACTCCATCCCATGAAGAAGAGAATAAAGGGCATGGGTTTTAATGAAAATTACCTTCCAACACTTGGGGGGCAAAACGACAGGCCTAATTTAAGGCCTACCACTTAGAATGGAAGGCTTTATGAGACCTTCCAGAACCCAATGTATGTGGTAGACCGTCCTCAAGACCTTCTAGAAACCATATCTACACGTATCAAAATTTTCATACCAGAAGTGATTGTGACAAAAGTTGAGACCTCTTAGCTTTTGCCACAATCACCTCTAGTATGAAAATTTTACCAACCATCTTGTCACTCATCAAGTTGTTTGAAACAGATTATCGCCCTTTCTCTTAAACCAAGTGAAATTTTGAGTTCCAAAAGTGATTTTGAGAAAAGTTAACCCAAACATGCCCTTAGATGTAAACACTCCAACTGAAGTCTTTGAACCCTCGTAGATAAGACCATGGATACAATTACTCAACCACACATTTTCCTTCTTTTTTTTTTTGCTGTAAAATCCCCAATTTAAAGGTGTTGACTGGCCTACTGATAAAGAATCTTGGCATTGGCCTACTGGGATACAATCCTACTTTCATCGCAATTTGAAGAGAAAAAAAAAGGGAAGGAAGATGAGTATTTTCCATTGTGTAGCTCATGGGTCAGTTGACGTTTCATAAGAAGGGGCAACACCTCTATCCCATGGACGAAGCCATGTATACTTGAGGGGAGGCAATTGCCCCCCTCAAGTTTTTAAAATCAAATTTATATCCTATAAATAAATCAATTTTATATCCTACAAACTTTGATAATCTTGAATCCGCCCCTCCTCAATTTTCTTTAGCCTCATTCATTTTACTCTCCTACCCCTCTCTTTTTAAAATTTGCATTTATGTGCTCAGTAAATAGAGTTAGCTAGGGTTTGATTCGCCATTGTAATTAGAATTAGACAAATCCCAAATAGTTTCAATTCATGGATGATAGCTTGGTTGTATTTATTGAGAGAATAACATTTGATAGTGTTGATACTAATGGTATGCCATTTGAGCTGCCTTGCCATTGCCAAAATTTGGCATTGGCATCGAAATAAGTTGCTCTAATGATGTGCTATTTAATTTGGATGCCAATTTTTGGAAATGGCACATAGAGTTGCCAAATTTGGTACCTCAAATGTCAATTTCCATTTATACCAAGTTATATTTTCCTTAATAAATGTAAAATGCCAAAATATGATATTAAGGGCCTGTTTGGAAACTTTAAAAACTGGGTCTGACCAGTTCTAATCTCTTTCTGCTATATAGTTTATATGTAAACAAGCGTACAGTTGGTTTGAAAAAAACTGTGTTTATGTCTTATTTTCTGAACATGATTGAACTGATTTATGGAAGAATTGCACTTACCAATTAGTACTGAATAAAAACTAGATAGGCTTATCATCAGCTGGTTAGGTTTTTAAGTTTACTAAACAGCCCCTAATGCATTGGGGCACATATTCGCCATAATTTGACATTGATGCCACTTGAGACACAAAATTTTGACATTAGCACATCAAATGGCACGAATGCATTGGAGATGCACTAGTGAAGTCATCATACAACTCTTTCAAAAGATAAGACCCCAAAAAAATAATTGAAATGGATTGAATTAAAATATTTTTTATCAAATATAAATATATTATAACTTTTTTCAATTTTTTCTACCTCAAACTAACAAGATTAAAAAAATGAGCAAAAATATTATTGATTTTTTAACTTGGAATAAACTATTAACAATAAATTAAAATTTGCCCCCACCCCAGAATTTCTGGCTTCGTCCCTGCTCTATCCTGAGCGTTCTTTGCATCTCTTAATAGAGATTACTACTAACCATTGCTGAAGCAATATTGTCTTAGCTTTCTATCAAATTTTCTTAGAAAACATTAACCAAAAAACTCAATAAACAGACTGGCGCGACTTCTGAGAAGTTTGAGGTTTCAATTAGGTGATATGAATGATTAATTTAATCTTTGGAGACTCACAAACTAATATACATGTGAATTCAGAGACTGGTCCTCTGTAAATATTTATATTAATAGGAAAAAGACTTCTTTCAAGGTGAAAGAGGTAGCTAGACTAGCTAAGCTAGTGGTTAAATAAATCAAAAAATCAAAATACACCAATTGTAATGAATGAGAGTTGGCTCGATAGAAAATGAGTGAATTGTAAAGCAGACATCCTGGGTTTGAAATCTGTCAAACTCTCTTGACTAGTTATCAGTTAAGACTAATAATTTGAACCTTATACGATCACATGGAATGGTAGCCCAGCGTGGGGAGCAGGAATTTGTCGGATTCTAACTGCTCCGACACCTTATTTGAAAAAAAAAAAAAAAAAAAAAAACAACTGAGACCGACTGTGCTTGCTTGAAGGAGGAATCTTGCCCGACGTGGACTCACCATCTACGGCGTGTTCAAGTAAAAAAAAAAAAAAAAATTAAAGAAAAGTAAATTAATTTTACTGCAAGATAATTTGTTGTGTACATATGTCAACTTGTTCATGTAATTTTAGGCACTTGTATTCAAATGTGACACGTGTCCATTTTGTTTGTGTTCCTGCTTTTATAATTTTTTTAGTAGTAACTTGGAGATATGACAGAAGATGAGCAGTGGCAAAATTAGTGTAAATGCGATCAACTGGAACAATCCTATTCCAATGTTAAGATCATAAAAATGTGATCACATATCTCTTTTATGTATATAGAAAAAAGTTGAGACTCTCTTCCACTTAAAATTACGTGGGATTTCCGTATTTTATGATAAGTCTCTCATCAACAATCCATAAGCCTTGACTTTTATACCAATATGTTGAAGGGTCTTTTTAATTTAGGTACTGTTTGGATTTGTTTTTTATAAGAACTTATTTATTTGTTTTGCTTTTTTAAAAATTTGCAATATGTAATTTCTTAGAAAAATTTTTAAAAAAGCAAAAAAAAACAAATAAGTTCTTATAAAAAACAAATCCAAATGGTGCCTTAATAAATTGACAGAGAAATTTGAAATCTAAGAAACTATATGTTACAAAAATTGGACTTTTGGATAACTATTTTTTTAATAATTTTTTCCTTTAAAAATAATGAAGAAAGTTTATACGAACGTAATAGCTATTTATGTTAATGAGAAAAAAAAAATAGTTAAATGCAATGTCAGTTACACCTACATTTAGAACAGCCAATAAAGACATAAATAAAATGAAATTCTTAATAAAATAGGGACTGGATGACAAAATCCATAGTCCCTAAAAAATATAACATATTCCATAGCGCACAATTTTATTGGACACATTAAGGGTCGGTTTGCATTAGCTTTTTCTAGAATTATTTTTGGAGTTTAAAATTTGGCTAAATCTAAGAGGATGAATGATAATCACTTTTAAACAACTTGAGAGACGATAGGATGCATGTCAAAATTTTCATACTAATAGTGATCGTGACAAAAGTAAGGAGGCCCTAACTTTTATCACAATCACTTTTAGTATGAAAATTATGATATGTGAAGATATGATTTGAACATAATTTAAAATATATATATATATATATATATATATGTGTGTGTGTGTGTGTGTGTGTGTGTGTGAAGAAATAGTTATCCAAAAGTGATTCTAGCAAAATTTAACACAAACAGGCCCTAACAACATCAGTTAATATTACAATACAGCTCCAACTATATGCAAATAATACTAACAAAGCATCTTGGATCCCAAAGCCCCAACCCCACCAACTAGATTAGCTTCAATTTGTACTTTGAAACTGTGGGTTTTGAGATATAGTTACCTAATTCTAACCTACAATTATAGCCAGAAAGACCGTAATGAATCACATGCAACCTGCTTCTATAATAGATATATATGCTAAATTGCATACAAATAAAAACATATAAATATGAATGGCTTGGATTCATTTATGAGAATTTCTTAAAATTTTTTAACTATGCATAGTAATGCTCAGGACCTCAAATATGCAATTGGATGGGGAAAAAAAAAATCACTACCAGCAATCTTTGCCCCTCTAACTATAAAAAAACATCATTGATATAAGGGATAAATATGCTCTGTTTACGTTAGCTTTTTCTAAAATTATTTTTGGAGAACTATCAATGACATATTTTTTTAGAGTTATCTTTAAATCACGTTTTAACATATCAAAAATTTTATTCTAGAAGTAATTGTGGTTAAAGTTGGGGGTTTTTAGCTTTTAGCACAACTATTTTTTTAAAGTGATTCTATTGCCACCCACCCATATTGCTAGTGGCACCCACTTGTTACCTACGCCGACTGATAAAATTTTAAAATATAGTTTTTGCTACCTACACCCTCTATAATACCCAAACTAACCCCAACTCTACCAACCCTAAAACATAAGTTTCTTTTTACACCCACCCAATATCAAAAAGTCCCAAATATTTTTTTTATTTTT
>JAESVK010000244.1:25417-30178 GCA_017140935.1 Hamamelis virginiana
ATTTTTGTGCACCAACGCAGGTGAGTTGTATTTTTTGGACTCCACTGTATTTCAGCGTATTTTACTTTATGATAGTTGCATAAAATTTGTGCAAATGCAACTAATTGGTTCTTAATTAGAAGATTCTATATTAATTAACAAAGTGTTGATTTGGTAATACTAGTTTCTATATATTTTTTTGCAAATGCATGTGGATTCATTTTTTATGAGTATTATATAATAATATATTAGTGTGGACATTTTAATATTGTGTGCGCAAAAATGATATGGATGCATGTTAGAACAGCCAGTTGGTTTGTATGCATATATGATTTAATAGGTTATTATGGTATATTAAAATTGTAAAGCATTTGCTACAAAAAAAAAAAAAAAAAAATAAAATAAGAGTAAACGAGGACACTTTGTAAGTGTCGTTCTTTTTGTAAAAGCAATTAGGACACTTTTAAAGTGCCACAATTCAAAATATAACGCGGGCACTTTTAAAAATGTTCTTGTTGTGGACATACCAAGGACACATGGGCGGATCCAGCTTGTGACCAGGGTGGGCACGTGCCCACCCTCAAATTTTTTTTAAAAAAATTAGTAGGTATATATAAATTCAAATAATATAGATTTGCTAAAGTGCCCACCCTCATTTTTGTTTTAAATCCTTATCTACGTTTTAAATCCTTATGATAAGCCTCTTGTTTGTTACTTTTTGTTTATATAAACAATGTATTTTGGTTTTTGGCCTTCTTTTGTATTATATATATTAAAGTTTGAAATCAAAATACAAAAGGTGCCCACCCTGAATGGAATTCCTGAATCCGCCCCTGCAAGGACATACACTTAAAAAGCGTCCCCTTTGAGATGGTTTCCATTTGCGACACAGCACCCAATGACACTTTTCAAAGTGTCGCCAAACACCTATTGCGACACTTTTTGGGTGTCCCCTTTTATATATATATATATATATATATATATATATAGCTGGAGGGAAGCTTAAAATAAGACTAGACTAGATTCTCTTTAAATTAATATAGGAAAATGACTGACTTAACATTTTTCACCAACTTATCCTAACCTCTATTAATTATTGACTAGGAACTAGGATGTAAAGATCCATCTGTAATGCATTCCTGATTAACTTCTTTGCTACTTCCTAAAGAAAAATGAAAAGAAGCTTTATAGACAAGGGAAAGAAACTTCAATTCACATGCTCATCCCATGGCCCAGAAAGCTAAGAAAAAATTAAAATAAAAAATAAAAAAATAGAAGCCCACCCCACCTCTTACATCATCCCAAGCCTAGCCATATAGCTTATTCAGTAAGGGCTTGTTTGGACTTGAAGCACTTTGTAAGCACAATAAATATAGCCTCAAAAGTCAAAATCAAGAAGTTTTGGGTTTGTTGTTATTAACCTCCCATTTGGCTAATAACAGCAAACCCACAAATCCTAAAAATCCTGATACAGACACAATCTCACCATTCCTTTTATGGTCTTTTTGGAAAGCACTCCATTCACAATTATAACAGACTCCATTAATTGCCTACTCATTTCCTCACCATTAATCCTCACAAAAAAAATACTCAAGGAGTTAAACTTTGAACAATGTTATTCCAACCACCTATTTTATCCATATATATTCCCACCCATTAAATATATGGGATATGACATGCTATTTACGTCAATAAAAACAACAATTCTATATCACCGGACACTTTAACCAGAAATTAAAAACCACCCTGATGTATCGTGGTTTAAGTGGTTTATAAAAAAAAAGGTAAAAAAAAAACAGGTGAAATACATGTGTGAACTGGCATTTTTCCTCATCAATCTCGTAAATAAATTTTCAAGTTTATAGAGATGATTGCTCACTGGATGGATAATCCTTCCTTATCAATCTCATAAATAAATTTGACCCCAAACATGTTAAATTGATTTTTACCTACCAATACAGTATATTTCACATTATCCTCTGCTTTCATATGAAGTTCAATAGATTGTTGTGGTGCATATGGTCCTGACCATAGTTTTTGTGTACATGGTCACCCCTGAAACTGAAGAAAACATCGTAAAATGGGGATGGAAGGGAAGAGGACAAGGCGAAGGATTCTTGTTGGGTGTTAAGTTTCCAACCTAAAAGCCTAAGCTTTTAGGTGGAGGGCCCAGTATATGAATATGAAGCTATAGCAAGCCTTTCATGTAGGCGATGTGGGACAAAGTGGATTTCATTCTTCTACACCCCCCACGTGCAGGCTCGTTTGGGCCTTGTCACGTGGATAACCAATGCTCTGATACCATGTTAAATTTCCAACCCACCTAAAAGCCTAAGCTTATAGGTGGAGGGCCCAACACAGGTATATGAAGCTATAGCAAACCTTTCATTTATGCGATGTGGGACAGAGTGGATTTCATTCTTCTACACTCCCCCTCACGTGCAGACTCGTTTGGGCCTTGTCACGTGGATAAGCAATGCTCTGATACCATGTTAAGTTTCCGACCTAAAAGCTTAAGTTTTTAGGTGGAGGGCCCAATATAGGTATATGAAGCTATAGCAAGCCTTTCATTTAGGCGATATGGGATAAAGTGGATTTCATTCTTCTACATTGGGTACTGGTTGAAGCCATGGTTGATTGTATATACTCACAAAAGATCGAGATCAAAATGATGAAAGGATATTGGCATTCGCTGGCCGATTCAAGAGGACATTTCTTGGTCTACTTGTAGAATTGAAAAGCAATATTTTATACATTAAATAATTTCTTGATTGGCTTCGAACTCCTTTGAACCTGCTTTTCTTGATTGGCTTCGAACCCCTTCACAGCTAGTCATTTACAAGCCCATCCATCTGGCTAGACTTAAATAATTTAATTAAAGCCACTTCTTAACCATCT
This sequence comes from Hamamelis virginiana, assembly GCA_017140935.1. NCBI lineage: Eukaryota > Viridiplantae > Streptophyta > Magnoliopsida > Saxifragales > Hamamelidaceae > Hamamelis > Hamamelis virginiana. The sequence goes on from JAESVK010000244.1 coordinate 28,295, forward strand.
ATTGATAAGTGCAAATTAAAATATGGTGGTAACAGTATCACATCGGTGTCCAAAGACAAACCCATGCATCTCTTCCTTCACACTGCATGCAGACAATATTTGTCGAGAATGACATCTGGATACGAAGGGGAGGCATATTGGAACATTGCTAATTGATCATTAGATATATATGACAATATTCCTTCTCATTCTCTATATAAATGCGTATTCCCAACATTCATTTACCTTGAATCTATGACAATATTCTTCTGGATTGGGCTTAAAACACTCAATAAACAAAGCCGACAAACCAAGAATTTTTTGAATTGCAGAAAAGGGAATTGCCGACAGATTCAGCCCATTATTATATTGTCAAAGTGCCAAAATCTGCTATTAAAATATCCATACCGCAAGCAAGATGCAATCACAGAGAGTCAAAATCCATGTTCAAACTACTTTCATTGTTGGTTAATAGCTATCAACATAACGAGGGGTGAGGAAATAAAAAAAGGAAAAAAACACAAACACAGAGAGACAATGATCCATTAAAATCCAAAAAAATAAATAAATAACTTTCCTATTTTTACCAGCCCCCAGTTGGGTAGTACCAACAAATCTGCATACTTCTGAGAAAGTGTTGTAAATAACGGATTTTTTCATCCAGAACAACAAAAGATAAAACTGTTCCCACACTCTGGTAGTCCACACAATCAGGAACCTCACTCGCATTAAATGAAACCGTAAATTCACGATTTGTTGGCAATCCATGTTCCATCAAATATTCTGAGAAAGAGAGAGAAGGGACCTGCTGTGCAAAATTCTTTTCAAATAATTTGTCGCAACCAGAAAACATTAAGGATGGTGAGTCTCGAAAGTCTGATCCAAGGGATAATCTTTCCAGTGACACACAATTCCTTGCCTGCATACAGAGCAAGTTTATTGGAATCTTTGGAAGTGATTGAAGCTTTCTACAATCCGTTACACTGAGGACAAGGAGTCGAGAAAGGTTATTAATGCAAGCTGGTAGGGTACAAAAATTGTTTCCAGTCTAGACTCAAGGTTTTTAATGACGTTAATTCCCCAAGCGTGTCTGGAATGGATGACAAATTGCAGTACATTAAATACAATTCCGTTATGCAAGTCAATCCTTGTATGAAGGCTGATCTCAAACCATGATTTGATGGCGATCCATGAAATCCCAGATACTCCACTAATTTTGAGCAGCCAGAGAAATTGAGAATTTGGACAGATTTCATCCCTAAAGGTAGCTTCCCAAGATTTGTGCAGTTCTCCAATTCCAAGACAACAAGTTTGTCAAGACATTCGATAGATTGGTGAACTTTTACCAACCTTGTACAATCATTGAGCTTCAACTCCTCAAGATTGGTGCATCCTGAGAAGTCTGGGGTTTCAGTTAGATGGTGAGAATGGCTAAGATTTAGGTGCTTCAACTGACTGAGATCCTGTTATTGAAAAAAGTAAGAAAAGCAAATTGATTTTCATGTGACATAAACTATATATAATCTATGTGGGAAAGATGTAAAAACAACGTGTGTGTGTGTGTGTGTGTGTGTGTGTGTGTGTGATACCTTCCTTCCCTTCCAAGCTCGCTTCAAATTGCTATAGCTTTTGTCAATTGCGACTACTTTCTCCATAGATAACTTAGATGGTATAGATTCGAATGGGTAGCCAAACCAATGTATCCATCTCAGTTCTTTAGAAAGATTTAATTCATAGCTTCCTCTTGGGTGTACATAATGGAGTTTAAGAAGTCGCAGTCTGTTCATCTTTGTAAATGTTTGTGCACTCACTTGTAGAGGATCTGAGCTAGGCAAGTCTACGAGAATGCCTTCTACAGTATATATATATATATATATATATATATATATATATATATATATATAT
>JAESVK010000244.1:32948-47937 GCA_017140935.1 Hamamelis virginiana
ATATATATATATATATATATATATATATATATATATATATATATAGTCTCGATCTTGTAAGTGCTTACATAAATTATATAAGCATGAAACTAACAGATAATTGTACTATACATATTTTGAATCTTCCATTAAGTGAATGGGAATCCAAGGGTTCCTGTTATTTGCTCATTTTAGTTAAAGTGAGCAAATGCTCACTAGAGAAGCTCTCTCTCTCTCTCTCTATATATATATAGTCTTGATCATCTTATGCACATATGTTGACGTTCATGAAAGTTAATTAGTATGAGGCTTTCAATTAATTGAGGGATGTGTATTTTGAAAAATCGATTGTTGGATTAGATACTTGTAATTAAAATCCTTAAATTTACTGATGCGTGATTAGTAAGATAATTTATAATTATCTGGACTATTATATTATGTGTTGAAATTTCTTTGTGCAACGATTTATAATATGAGAAATTTCCGTTAAAGAAATTAATTGAATTTAATTAAAAACCCAAAGTAGGTTCTTGGATTTTGACTTAATGAAGCAATAAATTTCATGAATTAAAATTTAGTTGAATGATAATGATATTTACTAAATTGGGAATTTTATTTGTGGTCCGATTGAACTTTGGTATGAATATTAATTAGGTGATAACCCAATTTGTTTTGGATATGGGTAAACTAGACCCAATTGGGCTTGACTTTTATTTGCGCTTGACCCAATTGGGCTACTTAATTGTATGCATTGTACAGTATTTAACTATTTGTATCAATGCACTGTGATGGGGATGGGACTCACCATCTTATCATGGGCTAGTTCCCATGGGAATAGTCCAACATGTAAAAAAGGCTAATAGCCACTTGACACCTATTTAAAACAGCCTGTAGCTTCTTTGCTATTTTTTTTTGCTTCTTTATCTTTGCGTCCGGATCCTCTGCTAGCATCCTTCCCTGCTAGCATCTGCATGCATTTTATGGACAAGCTGACACGTAAAAAATGGGCCAGATCTAGTGGCTGGAATTTACACACATCAAAACGACCGAACAAGGCTGCGTTTCATAAGGGGAAGGCTTAAACGTCGTTAGGGATGCGTCAAGAAGAGGATAAGAATGTATTGATCACCGTTGCATAGGGGTGGTACCTGTCCCTGTTAAGTTACTCGATTCGAGTTGTGTTGAGATGAAGGAGTAGAAATTGTCTGCGATTTCTAGGGTTTTGATTGTATATAGCAGCAAGCATGTGTTGGTGGCTGAGGGATTACTTCTTCTGAATAATCTTCTTCGAGTTATTGAATCGGGAAGCTGGTTTACAAGGAAGAAAGCTTGTATTACCCTTCAATTGTTGAGCTTTTCGAAAGAAAATGCAAGGGAAATTGGTTCCAGGCCGGAACACTGGCTTCGTGGCCAATTGCAGCAGTAGTTTTGAGGAATCTGGCCGGATTTGCAGAAATTAATTAGAATGTGATTTTGGCACTTCTTGTGCTTTTAGCTTCAGGGATGGCTTTAGCACAAGAAAATGCAATTGAGTGTCTGTGCAATTGAAGGAGGGATTGAGTGTTTAAAGAATTTCTGGGATGCATAGTGGAGTATTGAGTTTGAGAATTGCTGCAACTGGTGCTGTTTATGGACTAGAGTTGTATTCTTCTTTCTTTGGTGAAAATATTAGATGGTAAGGCCATTGAAGAAAAAGCAGCTGCAAAAGAATGGGTAGTAACGGAAACGGCGTTTAAGCATTCTTCTTGGTGAAACGCTACTCTGTTCAGTCGTTTTGCTGTGTGTAAATTTCAGCCGCTAGATCTGGCCTTTTTTGGCGTGTCAACTCGTCCATAAAACGCATCCAGATGCTAGTAGGGAAGGATGCCAGCAGAGGATCCGAACGCTTTATCTTTGTGTTGCAAGTTGCAACATATAGAGAGGGAGAAACAAAGAGAAAGGGAAAATAAGAGGGACAAAGGGAGAGTGAGTGGAGAAATCTGGTGGAAGAGATAAAATATTAAAGGAAAAAAAAGAAAGGAAAAGTGTTAGAGAGATCAGAGAAGCGCTGGCCGAGTTGCCGATTGAGAGGGAGAAGAAGATTTCTTCTTTGAAGCTTCACAATCTCTTTCTTTTAAGGTAAGAACATTTCATGATCACTAGGTCATTTATATATTGATTTTAGAAGGGAACCAGACTAAAACCAGAAAAATTAGAAGCTTAAACCAAGCTTCACCGTACACCCAGGGTGGATTCACTATGTATGCTATAAATTCATGAAATTTTGTGAGATTTTAACTTTGTGGCTAATCTTTCTTGAATCTCTACTCTTAAGAGTATATTGATGGAGTTTTATGATTTATTATGCATTAAAATATTCATTATGAATATTTGTACTCTTAATTTGACATGATAAATTACCATAAATCATATAGTGAGTGAAAAATTCTGATTTTTGAGTGCCTTGGGGAGTTTGAGTTTAGAAAAAATTAGATATATAAATTATTGAAGATAGTTGAGACATGAGTGAGAAACAGAGGAGAGAGAAAACTGTGAAATTAGACCAAAATTGGCCAACCCGGCCAACTAATTAAGAAGATGAGTATCGGCCTGGGGTTGCCACACTTGTGTGTCAACGTTGTGCTAGGCGTGTGAAGGTGGGTGGATCAGTGTTCTGATTAGCAATTTGTTTACCAAAATAAATAAAGTTGAGTTTGTTTCATTACCTAGATTATGCATTGACTCTTTCTCAAGTTGTGAGTATTAAAGTTTATTATGTAAATCAGTTAATTTTTATTGTGATTAATGGGATAAACTCCACTGGTAGAGAGATTGATGTTGGGTATTTTTATGCTCTCAATTGGTTTATGGACCTTTAATATTAGATGGAATGTATGTTTATCTAAAGCATAACATTAATTTTAAATGACAATGATATATATTGATGATTAAGGGGAATTACTTGAATGAGTTATGAATCTAACGGGGCAAGTTCATGTTATAAATAATTGTGTCATTTTAAATGACAATGATAAATATTGATGATTAAGGGGAATTACTTGAATGAGCTTCTATAACTTTATGTACTATAAATAATTGTGTGATGCATATTTCGAAAAATTGGCCGTTGGATTAGATATTGTACTTGTTCATGTTATGTATACCAAAAATCACAGTGATCCAACGGTCAGTTTCTCAAAAATGTCACTAAGAAAAACCGTGACAGTTTTTAGCAGTAATTATTTTTCATAGCTATATTTCAAAATTCTAACATTAGATAGCTGTGATTTTTGGTATGCAAGACATCCATAAGTATTTTATGTAATCCAACAATTAGTTTTTCAAAATATACATTCTACAATTATCTTAGGGCTTCATGCTTACATAAGTTTACATACGTATGCAAGTCAATGTTGACTAGATTGGGACACTATATATACAGAGTATTTTTCTCTTGAGGATTTCCTTATATAAGGAGTTGGCTTTTTAGTCAATGTAGAATGGGAATTTTGGAAAACCGACTGTTGGATTAGATATTCTTCCAATGTATTGACGCAAGCAAAAAATCATTGTGATCTGACAGTTGGTTTCTAAAATATAGATTGTGAAAAATTATGACTATTAGATACTGTCAATAGTTTTTCACAGTTTATATTTTAGAAATTAGCTGTCAGATCACTGTGATTTTTAGCATGCGTGTCATACATAGGAAAAATATTAAATTTAACTGTCGGTTTTTCAAAAAATCTATTCTACATTGGCTAAAAAAATTAAATTCTCACATAAGTTTATGAGAAGACTTCTTCATCTGAAAAGGAATATATATATATATCCCTTCTCTTTAATTTCTTTTTTCTTTTTTGGTTAGGTCTCATTTTTTATTTTTTATTTTGGTTTTAACAGATCTAAGTCTCATTAGTATTGTTAAATTATTTTTTTCGACAATAGCAGCCACAAGAATAAGAATAAGTAGTAGAACACGTATTCTAGCATCAGGTAACCTTATTTGAAATAGTTGAAGAATATATTTTGAAACATTGATTGTTGGATTAAATACTTATTTTATGTGTTATGTTTGTCAAAAATTACAGTAATGCAACGGTCGGTTTCTAAAGTAACCAAAGTGAAAAAATGGTGATATTTTGGAAGGAAAAAAAAAAAGTCAGTTTTTTAGGTGATAATTTTTTAAAAACTGAAGGTTTGATCATATATTTTTTGCAAACATCACATATATTAAAAAATATATATTTAATCCAATGCTCAATTATTCAAAATATATTATGCAAGTGATTCAAAAGCAGGTTAGGGCAGGTCATCTGATATAAAAAATTAAAAATGCATGCATAAATGCACCTCATACTATCATTCCTTAAAAGCAGATCGAAATAGTGAAATACCCGTCCGCCACATTTTGCACGTGCCATCCGGACCAATTAGCGGCATCTCTCAGCGCAGCTCTCCACCTCTCCACCTTGCCTTCCTCATAACGCTCTTTATGCTTAGCAAATGCGTCTGCAAAGCTCCCCTGTTGTTTGCGAACGTCAGACGGATCAATGTGGTAAAAAACTGGGAGAACTTTTTGTTTGAGGATGGTGCATTTCTTGCAGTCCATGATCTTCACCAGTTCATCAAGGCACCATCTTGAATCAGCCTAGTTTCTTGAAAAGACGATAACCGAAATTATGGATCCTTCAATTGTTTTCAAAAGTTCGGGCCCAATTTCTTCTCCTCTCTCCAGGTAATTATCTCTGAATACGGACAACCCATGACGATGCAGAGCAGAGAAGAGGTGGTCCGTGAAGTTATTGCGTGTATCTGCACCTCTGAAACTCAAGAAAACATCGTATTCTCGTGGTGAATTAAGGGAAGAAGAGGAGCTGAAGGATGCTTTTTGTTGGGTGCTGGTAGAAGCCATGATCGATGAAGGGATAAGCCTACTCAGGAGAACATTTCTCTTTATCTGTAGAGATAGAAAGAGAAGAAATTTTGTTGATGCACACAGATCATGAGCTTGCAAACCGGGTCAAGGACGGTGATTAAAGCAGGTCGGAAGCACCCTAGCAGGTTCCAGCTGAGAGGGTGCTTAAGGAAAGCACACGGAAGGTGAACTATGGTGTCTAAGCTGCTTGCATATGGTATCATTATTGTACAAGTGTGCAACCAGTCTTGCCTTTTAAAATTATTATAAGCCAAGTCAAAAAGTAAAAGAACCCTCAGAGCTCACTAGGGCAATTAAGCGCACCTTCCTTCCTGTTTCAATTCACAATAATAATCCCACTTGCACGATGCACGAAAATATTTTAGATATATGTTTGAAAAAAAGATATATTAAGCGCACCTGCCTTTCTCCAAGTACCCTCTCTGAGGATGTTTTTAAATCTCCCTTTTTTTTTTCTTTTTTTTTTTTTCCTTTCTTTCTAGCATTTAAAAAATGTATTTTCAAAAATCAATCGTTGGATTAGATTTTCCGTCTTATAAAAATCATGTATGAAAAAAGAAATCATATTAATCCAATAGCCGGTCTTTTTACAATTTTGAGAAAATTATAAAACTTAATGAAAAAATTATGAAATACTGTTCGATTCTAGTTTTTGAAAAACTGGCCGTTGGGATCAATATAATTTTTTGCATACATGATTTGTAAAAGCGGAACATTTAATTCAATACTCAGTTTCTCAAAATACTTGTCCTAAGTTGGACATTTATATGAGGAAGAAGAAATGGGAGGCCACAAATTAAGGAAGGTAGAATAGTATTGTTCTTGTAAAAATTAGAATTAAAATTTGGAAAATGCTACTTTTACCGTAACTTTTCCAACATTAGGCCTTTCCGTCCTATTTGTCAACATGACGTGGGATGTTCTGTGACCAAATTAATCATCTTTAACTGTTTATTTTTACTATCTTTAAGTGTATTTTTACTGTCATCGTATTTTCACTGTCCTTAAATGTATTTTCACTGTCCTTGTAGTTTCAGTGTTTTTGGTGTATTTTCATTGTTGAGTATATCTTCACTGTCATTGGTGTATTTTCACTATCTATTTTTAGGTTTTTACCTTATATTTTTTTTGGTTTTCACTTTGTTTATTCTAGGTTTTCATTGAGTTTTTTTTTTTTTTTTTTTTTTTTTTTTTTCACTTTTATGGATCTTATTGTATTTTCATTGTCTTATTTGGATTTTTACCGTGGGTTTTTTTCTAGATTTTTATTTTTTTTTATAAATAAAAAAAATTACTAATTTTATAGTAGAAAACATTAATTTTCTTCTCTGTCTTCCTCCTCCTCTTCTTCTTCTTCTTTACTACCAATGAAAAAAAAAAGTAAAAAAACCTCCTTTTTTACTGTCAACAAGAAAAAAAAAAAAGAAAAAAAGAGAGAGACTGATGGTGAAAACCAAAAAAAGACCACAGTAAAAATTCAAAAAAGACAGTGAAAATAAATAAATAAATAAGACAGTAAAAACCCAAAAAGAACCTCCTCCTTCTCCTTTATTACTGTCAGCCAATGAAAACAAACAAAAAAAGAAAAAGAAATAAAGATTGATAGTGGAAAGAAAAAAAAAAACCACAGTAAAAATTCAAAAAAGACGAAAAAAAAAAAAACTGAGTCATTGCTAGTAACGACTTCCAATACAGTGAAAATATGACAGTGAAAATACACTTAGAATTGACAGTGAAACTACAGCAAAATTAACGGTCAAAATTGTTTGCGTGACATATCCAAGTCATGTTGCCAAATTAAATGGGAATTGATACGGACATTTAGCAATGCTCTTAAAGTGATTGTAGGTACAATTTGACAAGTGGTGGCTGACAAGCTTGTAATCCGAGTCAAGCACGGTGAGAAAAGCAGGCATAGCAGGTACCAGTGTTTACGCTAAGGATAAGGGTGCTTTTAGGAGGCACATGGAAAAAATGATCTTCTTAAAGATATGCCAAGGATCAGAAATCACAAGAATCTAAATATCGTTATGGGACGTTGAAGCAGACCCTTCACCAATCACCGAATTGTCTTGTTGAGAGCAGCTCTGCCTCTAATCCATGGATTACATTTCTAGGAGTGCCTCGCTTGGGCTCCCAGGTAAATGACATTATTAGCCTAAAATAAAAACATTAAAGGTTAATTACGCTTCAATACCTCAAATTTTGGGGATAATTTAATTTAGGACTCAAACTTTAAATTTGGTCAATTAAGGACATATTTTTTAAAACATGTTTTAATGTAGGATGAAATGTCACAACCGCTACTTAAACTGACAGAACCGCCACGTGGATGCTGGTGTTGAGGTGAGCGTCCACGTGGTTGTTACATTGATGAATTAGATTATTGAGATCTGATGCTTGGCATTTCTATTAATTAACATTTAAATTGAAATGAATGATGAATGATCTTGTTGATGCAGTTTATCAAACCAAACCAAGAGTCTGTTTATAATTTGTGCTACTCTGCCTTTACCAAATTGAAATTAATTAAATTAATCCATGACTTGATCCTATGTTTTAGGAAGAAGATTAAGTTTTTACATTTCCCATCAAATGAGCTGAGAGTTTTATTATTTAAAATATCACCAGTTTACTCCAATCAGTTTTATAATTATTTGAATATTGAATTTAGGCCTGAATAAAGTTAAAGGGTCATTATTTGTCCTTTTTTCTTTTTCTTTTTGAATATTGAATTAATTTTTTCTAAACATGGTTCATTTTCCATGCACCTTCCACAAGCAGCCTCGTCCTGGCTAGAGCAACACTGGGACCAGCCAGGGTGCTTTCGGCCTGCTTTTCTCACCGTGGTTGACCCGGGTTGCAAGCTTGTTGACCACCACTTGCCAAATTGTACAATTGTGGTTGGGACATATTTGCCAAAATTAAAGAATAATTAAATTGTTGTGTTTCTTATTATTATTATTTTTTGGGTAAAATGAAAAGATGGGGGAATTTTTTTGTAAACAAAACTTATAAATACACAAAAATCAAAACAATATCTTCAATTCGTTGAATTGAAGATTGAAGGCCATATGGTCTTCTAGGGATTGGATTTGTAGTATTGTTGGGGGCAGAACTTAACCCGTTTTCTCTCTCTCTTCCCCAACAATGGATACAGAGAGAAATAAAAAAATTATATAAACATTCTGGTTACAAGATATAATGCAGAAATACAGCAAACAAGTTCTCTTTTGCTGCATCCAAGCTTGTTCTTTCTTGCAACCCAATGGAAGAACAGCTGAACAGGGGAAGGATGTCCAAATTGACAGGAATCCATTTTAAGACTCTTGACATTTACTTGAGCTCCATGAGCAATCAGATTCAGAGCAACTTGCAACCATGACCACACAAGTATAATAACTAATCCAACTTTTAGTTTTCCAAAACATACATGTATCTCACACTATCTAATAGCTTCATGATTACATAAACTTATATATATATATATATGTTGGATTATGTGTGTGTGATGGAACATGAAGCTATATATACAATAATCCAACGACTATTTATATATATATATACACACACAGAGAGTCATGCTGCTATAAGGTGCGCCTTTACGCAACTTTACATAAGGTGACCTGTGTAGTGCTTATTATAGATCAAAGTTTGAAAAATTGACCATTAGATTAGATGAATTGCTTATGAATTTCATGTTCACCAAAATTCACAGTGATATATCCAAGGGTCGGTTTCTTAAAAATATATGTCACAATGAAAAATTATGACTTTTTGTTCTTTAAAACGCCACTAGCTTTTCCCAATTGATTTTTTCAGAAACCAGAAACCAAGAGCTGGATTACTGTGAACTTTTGCGAATATGAAATTCATTGGCAGTTCATCTAATCCAACGGTTGTTTCTTTCAAACTTTGATCTACAATGGACTTTACACTGATCACCTTGTGATAGCAGCATGACTATATGTATATATACAAAAATGATATAGTCAGCATATGCTTACATAAACTTATATAAGCATGAAACTAGTAGATAGTTGTGAGAATGTTTCGAAAAACTGACTATTGGATTAGATACTATACTTATGTATGTCATGCATGCAATACATTGGATAGCACTATTATTGGCTTCATGCTGTGACGGTTAGTTTCTCAGTAATGTCACTAAGAAAAACTGTGACAGTTTTTAGCAGTCACATTTTTTCTGTTTTATATTTTGAGATGCAAGTTTACATTGGATATCACCATTATTTTTGGCATGCGCGCATGACATCTATAAGCGGAATATTTAATAGAATGGTTTGTTTATCAAAATATGTATTCTACAATTATCTATTAGCTTCATGCTTATATAAGATATATAAGCATAAGTTATGTCAGCATGAAGGCGAATAGGTGATTGTAGGATGCACCACAATCATCTATTGGCTTCATGCTGACACAAGCTTATATAAGCGTATGCTGACTTAAATGCTTATAAAAGTTATGTCAGCATGAAGGCTAATAGATGATTGTAGGATGTATATTTTGCAAAACTGACCTTTGGATTAGATATTGTACTTGTGAATGTTAGGCACCCCAAAAATCACAATGATCTAATGTCAGAATTTCAAAATATAGTTATAAAAAACTGTGACCGCTGAAAACTACCACAGTTTTTTTCAGTGACATTTTTTAGAAACCAACCGTTTGATCACTGTAATTTTTGGCGTGGCATGTATAAGTATAGTATTTAATCCAACGGTCAATTTTTCAAACTATGCATCATACAATCATCTATTGGCTTCAAGCTTACATAAACTTATATAAGCATGTGTTGACTTGATCATTTCTCTATGTGTGTGGTGTGTGTCTATATATATATATATATATATATATATATATATATATATATATATATATATATATATATGATTTCTCAAGGTACCCAACATGGGAGAAGAATTTTGAGAAATCAACCATTGGATTAGATGTTCTGCATATATACATCATGAATGCCAAGAAACACAATAATCCAACAACTGGTTTTTCAAAACACCAAATGCGAATGTCACAATTTTTTGCAATTTATCTAGAATATATGGTATTTTTTAAAAAGTGGCCTATGAATCAATGTGGTTTTGGTATACAAGATGTATATAAGCAGAACATCTAATCCAACGGTCGGTTTCTCAAAATACTTATCCTATGTTGGTTTTGCAAATCATGAGTAAGAACCATATATGTGTCACCAAAACTGAAAGTAAATGTATATATGTAGAGATAGAGAGAGAGAGAGAACCTGATTCGCGGAGTAATGGAATGGATCAATAATAATGTATATTAAGAAAATACTCCACCTCACGTGCGATCCCCACTCTCACATGGAGAGATGGACCGATAAACAAAGGAGGTAATGAGACTTTCTAGGAATTACAACTCGAAAACCATGTTACAACACTGCTTGACTCCAAAAGCTTAAGCTATTAAGGAATAGGTCAACAACGTATACCAAACTGACAATAACAAACAGACGTACTGGTGCGATATTGGAGCATCAGTCAAGGATTGGGGCCATAATCCTTCAATTCTCATTGTAAATCAAGTCAACCCCATACTTCTTCACAGGGGATAAAGGATTAACAACTTATACTGAGTACCAGTAAACTTCATCCCCATCTTCCATTTGAAAATGTCATTTTCATCTTACATTTATTTATTATTTTTAATGGAACACCATAATAGATACTACCTTCTCAAAGTTCTTGTATATATTATAGGTTTCCATTAAACCTATATTTTGAAACCCTCATCACATTACAACATATGGCAACAATCATATGATAAAAATCCAGCCCCTCTGAGGGGAGACAAATTTGCTGACTTTTTCAAACCTCCTCAAGCTAACAAGAGGCCAAGGGGCGTGATCTACATTCCTCGCTTGCACAATTACAGTAGTTATTAACACACTTGCGTTCTTACTAATATTTTTACCTCTTTAGAGAAAACCATAAATCTACAAAAATTAAACCTATATTTTACATTTCAATGAACTTACAAGAAGAAAATTAAATGGGCAAAGGGCACATTCATACACACAATTGTTTTTCTTTTTACCTCATTCTAGCATTTGATCAAATAGCTGGTGTGCACCTACCCTATGGTCTTTCTTCCAACCTTACAAGCCTGCAACCCCTGTGCATTCAATAGATTCACATAAATCAATAATCAAACAAACAAAAAAAACTCACAAAAGCTGCAAATACAAATCCCATTATATGATGCAACTACATAAATTATAACCATTAATAGCCAACATCAAGAAGAAGAAGAAGTAAAGGAGGAGAATACCCTCTTTTTCACTTTAGTAGCTTTGCAAGAACTTCCTTTGAATTTGTTACATCATTGAAGTTATATATGCTGGAATGTAGATCAAACTGATTACATTTTATACCAACTTTATAACTAACACAGGGAAAAAAAAAATAAAAAATCTACCAACCTTTTGATGTTTTTGACCTTTCACTTCCCAAGCAGCAAAAAAAATGTACTTTCAAAAGACGAAACCATATAGTCAAAAAATAGTAACACCCCACACTTCTTCACCAAGAACATATGATTAACGATCGATACTGAGCACTCTGGCCACTTTATCCCCTGCTTCAATCTGAAGTTTGAGATTTGATCCTTCTGCATAATGAAGCAAGATATAGTCATTAAAGATCATTGGATACTCATGAATTGCTGGTTCACAGCGCTTCTGAAAACCCTTGGTTTTATTTTTGACAATATAGAAAAAAGGCGGTAAATAATGCAAATCATATTCTGAAACCCTTTCATCTATATGGATTGTATAAATAACGTATAGATCCCACTCTCGGACCTTTAATTCTGGTACAACAAAAGACAAATATGATCCAAGGCTCTCATAGTCATACCAGTCAGGAAACTCAACATTGGGAAGTGAAATGTTTAACTAACATGAAATGGTTAAAATTATTAAAAACATTATCATCTAAAAGAATTTTTTAAAAAATCAACGTGAAGGAACAAGAAGAGGAGGATGATTATAGATATAATCCAAACTAAAAATTAAGGACCACATCCATAAAACTCCTCACATCGATCTGTCCAAGATCTGTGTAACATTGTTGACAAGATCAAGTTTGGTTTCATGATTTACCAACAGCTTCATACTTTAGATTAGGCCCTTGAGTCCCACTCATCAATATTGCAGAGGAGTCCAGTTATTATGATTCCTTCCATTTTCCTCCGCTCCTTCTGCAAAGCAACTCTTACATCCCGAGGATATCATCCACTCTCACATGATTTCCATTCAAGCAGGTGAAATCATTCTAAATGGTCTGACTCCACGTACCAGTAGAAAATTATTTTTAATAAGACACCATAATAGATACTACCTTGTTAAAGTTCCTATATTACAAGTTTCCATTAGTCTTTTGATCTTAACACCACATTACAAATGGCTCCAATTCAAAATATGACACAACCATGAACCACCACCTCCTTAAGGTAACAAGAGGCCAAGGGGTGTTATCCACATTTCTCACTTGCACAATTACAATAGTTATTAAGCACTTGATTTCTTATTAATATTTTTACATCTCCATAGGTCTACAAAAATTAAACCTATTATTTACATTTCAATGAACCTACGAGAAGAAAATTTAATGGGCAAAGGGAACATTCATACACACAATTATTTGTTTTTTTATTTTTTATTATTATTATTTTTTTTACCTCATTCTAGCATTTTATCGAACGGCTGGTGTGCATCTACCCTATGCTCTTCCTTCCACCCTTAGAAGCCTGCAACCCCTGTGCATTCAATCAATTCACATAAATCAATAATCAAATAAACAAAAAAAAATCTCACAAAAGCTGCCAATACAAATCCCACTATATGATGCAACTATATAAATTATAACATTTAATAGCCAATGACAAAACTAACAAAAAACCGCAATAGTAGTAAAGAAAACCATAAACATATGAAGAAGGAAGAAGTTGTAAAGAAGAAGAAAAAGAAGTAAAGGAGGAGAATACCCCTCTTTAGTAGCTCTCCTAGAACTTCGTTTGAATTCGTTAAATCATTGAAGCTATATATGCTGGAATGTAGGTAAGATCAAACTGATTACTTTTTTTTACCAACTTAATAACTAACACAGGGAAAAAAAAAAAAAAAACTTCTATATATCCCAAAAAGTCATCCTACATGAACCATAACCCTTCATTTATTATAGAAGAAAAAGAAAAACGCTAAGTAGACCAAATTTTTTAAACCATATGGAGACCTAAAAAAACTTAATAACTGCCATATCATTTGGTTTGAAAATTTTGGTTTATGATTTGGTCAATCTAGCATTACTCTACTTAAAAAGAGAAGGGTTGGATCATCTTATATACACTTTTGGAATAAATTTTTTAGGGACATACATCATTTTCCGAAAAACAAATATACCAACCTTTTGATGTATTTGACCTTTCACTTCAAAGTTCAAAAGCAGCAAAAGCTTTACTTTCAAAAGACGTAACGATATGGTCAGAATACAGTACCACCCCACACTTCATCACCGAGAACATAGGATTAAGAATTGATACTGAGTACTCCACTTTATCCCCCGCAGCAATACAAAGTTCGAGATTTTGTCGTCTTACAAAATGAATTAACATATAATCATTAAAGATCATTTGATACTCATGAATTGCTGGTTCGTAGTGCTTCTCAAAACCCTTGGTTTTATTTTTGACCGTATAGTAAAAAGGTGGTAAATAATGCAAATCATATTCTGAAACCCTTTCATTTTTATGGATTGTATAAATAACGGATAGAGCCCACTCTCGAACAACATGAAATAATTCGGGAACAACAAACGACAAATCTGTCGATCCGGCACTATGGAAAACCCAGCCAGGAATCTCAACATTGGGAAGTGACGCATTTAACTCGAACAACGGGAAGAGTCCCTGTTCCATCAAATCTTGTGTTATACTTATATGAAGAAAACCTTCAATTCATTCCATCAATTAAATTATGTATAAGGATTCTGTTATTGTTATGAGGTGTATATACCTTACATAAAGTTATGTAAGGCAACCCGTGTAGGATCAAATTCATAATAAATTTTAAAAAATTGACTGTTGGATTAATTAGATACACTTCTTATGGATTTCATATTTGCAAAAAAATACATTGATCCAATGATTAGTTTCCGAAAAAAAACGATCGGAAAAAATTACTGATATTTTGAAGAACAAAAAATTCACAATTTTTTACAATGGCATTTTCAAAAATCAACTGTTGGATCATTATGATATTTAGCGAACATGAAAATCTATTCTGATATTTAGCGAACATCAGATCCAATGATTAGTAGTGTATCTAATCTGATGATCACTTTTTCAAAATCTATTCCTTTTTTTTTTTTTGGCTATATAAGTATCTTGGGCCAGCTTGCGTGCACCAGACTAAATCCTGCACCCCAAACAAGGCTTCCGAAACAAGGCTTGCGCCTTGCGGTCTGTGGCCCCGGATATTAATTAGTAGCTAGTGCGAGTCGAACATGGGACCAAGGGACTTGGTAAGCCCTTAACCCTGCTTGCTCTACCACTAAGCTACCCATCCTATCTTTCTGGATTGGCCCTACGTAGGTCACCTTAGGTAAAGTTGCACGCGAAAAGTGGACCTTACAATAGAGTCTCAAAAATTATATATATATATATATATGGTCAAGTTCCCTTTACACCCTATTTTGACACCTATATTGACACCTCGTTTTTAAAATACTATCTATGACAGATATTTTGACGAACCAACATTTCTTATGCACATCATATATACCAAAAATCATAGTGATCCAACGGTTAGATTTTAAGAAATGTCACTATAAAAAATTGTTATGTTTTTAATTAATAAAAAAAATAATAGTTCTTCAAAATGATATTTTTCAAAAACTAACCGTTGGATCACTCCAATTTTTTTCATACATGACAAACATAAGATAAGTATCTAATCTAACGGTCAGTTTCTCAAAATATTCGATCTACAATGGTATTTCAAAATGAGGTGTAAACATAGGTGTCAAAATA
>JAESVK010000245.1:0-10350 GCA_017140935.1 Hamamelis virginiana
CGAAAAATGACATCCCATTTTTGCCACGACAAAAGAAGGATAATCGAACCAATTATCAAAATTATTTTGAAAGCTTCGCTTCAAATTTTCTTTTCCTGGAAGTCTCACTTCTAGTTATCTCAAGGACTTTCAATCCTTTTGGAAATTTCATTTCCCAATTATCATAAAAAAATTGGGAGACTTCGACTCATTACTAGAAATTTCATTTCTAGTCAACTTAAGGATTTTCAATCCTTTTGGAAATTGCATTTCCAATTATCATAAAAATTTGGGAGTCTTCGACTCATTACTAGAAATTTCATAAAAATTTGGGAGTCTTCGACTCATTACTAGAAATTTCATTCCTAGTCAACTTAAGGATTTTCAATCCTTTTGGAAATTGCATTTCCAATTATCATAAAAATTTGGGAGTCTTCGACTCATTACTAGAAATTTGATTCCTAGCCAACTTAAGGATTTTCAATCCTTTTGGAAATTGCATTTTCAATTATCATATCTTTAGAAGGAATCTCACACTCATTTCTAATTATCTTCAAAATTGCTAATCACATTTTATCAAATATAGACTTCGTCTATCAACCATCATATTCTAACTCATCAAATCTCCTATGTCAGATACGTTCAAACCTGGACTTCGCTAAATCATATTCTAAATCATCACAACACATATGTCAAATATGAACTTTGCCATATGTCAAATATGGGCTTTGCCATATGTCAAATATGGGCTTCACTTAACAAAATTCTTATTCTAATCATCACATCTCATATGTCAAATATGAACTTTGCCATATGTCAAATATGGGCTTTGCCATATGTCAAATATGGACTTCACTTAACAAAATTCTTATTCTGAATGCCATATGTCAAATATGGGCTTTGCCTACACGCTCATCATTTCCAAATCATTATCTCACATCATTCTCTTGCAAACTATCATCAATATCAACCATGTGAATTTCATTCACTTTTTCTCATCAATTCAGATTGGCTTTCATCTATTCAGACTACTTCCAATTACTCTCTAAGATATTCTACACATCAATCCTTTGATCAAAACTAGGATTCATCTTTTGATCATTGCATTTGGTATTTACACCAATTTTCCAAATCTTTATAACTCTCCATCATATCTTCAAATTCCTGACTAACAAGAGGTACCCACCCTCTAAACACCTAACCAGTACAAGGTTTTTCTGGATGATGAAACTGACTCAAGAGTATTGTTGGAGCTTCAAGCTCGTCTTTTCTATCTTCTCATTCAGGACAAGAGGTAAACTTATACTCCTATCTTCTATCCCCAAATTCGATGGTATTTTGGCTCAAAATCTACTCTATGAGTTTTGGTTGATCATTCCTTTTCATGAGGAATGTATTTGGAAGAACTTGGGTGTTCTATTCTCTTACTTCACAAGCTTGAAGTGATGCTCATCAAGTATTTGATAAAATTTCCCAAGAAAACAAAATTTTGATTTTTCAAATCCATTTTCTCATGTCATGATTCAAATATGTTTCACATGTCATGACAAGTTTTCAAAACATGTCTCAAATGTATGCACGCCAAGTATTCGACCAAATTTTATAGAAGGAAAAATTCCACTTTTCAAAAGCAAATTTCCGTGTCATGATTCCAATGACTTTGATAATTTTCTAAAATGATTTCATCATATCACGACAAGTTTTCAAAACTTATTTCAAATGTGTGCATATCAGATGTTTGATAAAAATCTCAGGAAAGTAATGCTTAATGTTTTTTCAAAAAACACTATTCTTTCTAGTGACATTTCCATGCTACTAAGAAAGTTTTATTCCAAAAATCAATTTCAACTAAGTATACCTTCAAGGTTTTTGATAAAGCATTTTCAAAACTCATTTCATTGGGATTTTCTTTCCAGCTACATTCCTTATGACAAAGGGATTCAAAATCATTAATAATGCTAAGTTATTATAAACTCTTAAGGCATTAAATTATATGACACATAAACTAATACATATAATGATAGTTTTCAACATCACTCTGTGCTACACTTTCATTTTTCAACATAAGTGTCACACTTAGTGTAGGTTTCAAACCCATCATTCTATGCACTAATGTCACATGCCAACAATTCCATCCTTAAAAGTTAACTTATCAATATCAATTCTTTTTCTAATCAACCAACTCTTATATTGTTGACTAACTTCAACAGAAGGATGCCTATGATAAGGAAGCCTGACCTCGACACTAGGGTACCTATGACAAGGAAGCCTAACCTCGACACTAGGGTATTCATAACAAGGAAGCCCAACCTCGACACTAGGGTAACTATAGCAAGGAAGCCCAACTTAAGAACTTTCTAATGCAGATACTGTAAAAGTACCTTTGAAGAGAGGGGGACCGACACAAGTAGTTCTCATATATCACTCATTTTCAAAAACAACCAAGAGGGCTTTCAAAAGCTTTTTTAGAAAAAAATTTATAAAAACTGAAGTATGAAGATTATGTTTAAGCACTTCGGCTTGAATCCTTTGATCGCAAAGTGGGACGTAAAGTCAATATCAACTCTGATTCTGATGGCTACATCTTTTGGGGTTCATAACCTCATGTATCCTCTTCAAACGTAATGATGTGCATCCCTTCCTTGGATCATACTTGCACTTCCATTTCGGTGTCAACCCAAAATACACCTTGCATGCCACTTCAATAGTTGCAAAGGTTCATCGAATTCTAATAGCTTTCATTCTGGATGGTCAAGCAAACCGGCTTATCTATCTTTTCTTCTCCTTTGATCAAATGGACGGGGTTGTCGAAACGGATGAGTATTTAACAAAGGGGCAACATGGATTCCAAAAGGGTTCAAACGCATGGTTGGAGGGTTCAAAAGGGGTTCGATGAAGGCTCTGGCAATGGGTCTTGTTAGAGATTCTTAGCTAAGCTCATGTCAAATGATTTCACCAATTCCACCAAATATCATTAGATTTCAGGATTTAAAGAAAGAACAAAACATTAGGGACATAATAATCTTCACGAAAGTAAAACTTTTCAAACAAGTAATACCTAAAAGAAAGCTACACAAGAAGTTTTAGGAAGTGACAAACTTCCCAAAATGGCGAGAAAAAAAACAAAGAAGCAGCAGGATGTTAATGGCATGTCCATAAATTTCAAGATATTATTTAGCCTTATGAATTAAATATTTTCAATTTATTTAGTTTCAAACTAATTGCCGATGATAAATTAATTTTGAACCTAACACTTAGTGTTTTCACAAGAATTGGACCATACCCAATGTAACTTCATGGGCTACCTACGTATCTCCACTTTTGATGTCTATTTTGAAGAAATTGTGACAAGTTGTTTGATGTTTGTGGAGAATCAGGTCCTTGTAGTTCATGACACTTTCCTTTCTCTTTTGTTTGCTCTAACTTTTGCCTAAGCAGCCTTTTCAGGTTTTCAACTTAGCGAGCTTGATTATTATTTTTTTTTGGAATGCCCTAACTTTTGCCTAGGTAGCCCTTTCGGGTTTTCTACCTAGCAGGCTTGATTTTTTTTAATGCCCTAACTTTTGCCTAGGCAGTCCTTTCAGGTTTTCTACCTAGCAGGATTTTTCATTTTTTTTCATTTTTCATTTTTCTTTTTCTAAATTGATGAGATGAGCAAACTTAATCTTCTTTTAAATTTAAAAACAAAGAGCCTCGCTTGATAGCGCTCGATTAATGGTGCACAGACCTCACATCTTAGTTCGAATTCTCTTCTTGGGACTAACTCCTCTTCTTTTTCTAAGCCCCGATGTACCATATTTTTTTTCTTGAATGGCTTCGAATGCCAATCATTTCTACTTCTTTTTTTTTGTTTTTTTTGGGAAGCCCTATTTTTTAGGAGGAGCCCCACCATTCAATCTTCATCGTATGATCTAATCTTTTCTACTAAGACTTTTCCAAATCCTTGTGATCTTTCCCAAGTATGAGTATACTATGGGTTGATTCAATTTGGGAAGAATCAGCCCTTAGTTACTAATTTATCCTTTTCCATCTCTTCAGCTTCATCTTTCTTGACTTCTTCTTGGTCCATCTTTGGAACTAATGAGGGTAAGGTCACACCACATCGATGCCATTACAGGGCATATTGTCTCTAAACTTAAAAGTATCACAAGTTTGCTTTAAGCATGATGCCCGATTGATTTCTTTTTTCCTTGTGAGAAAATTATTGGCCCAATCTTAGTTATCTTAGACAAGTCATTTGTCCCTAAACAATTGATTTCAATTAATTCATGTAGGTTGATTGTCCCATATTCCTTTGCTCAACGAGCTTCAGAAAGACATTTTTCTTAAGATTTATATCCATGCCATAAACATCCACAAAGGAAAATAATGCAAAGAAGATGAAGAAGAGAATCTTTTATTTATTTATTTATTTATTTTTTGAATTCGAAGGGAAATGACAAAATAAAGAAATCCTAAACAACGGATCAAACTAGTCCCATAAGTGGGCTAGGGAAACACTTATTATTGAAAATGAAAACTGAAATCCTACACTACTCAAAGAAAGCACAAACAAAATCTTATAAGCTACTACTCGGCAGAAACAACTCTTCATCTTTCATGGGCCTTCACTAAGATTCTCCGTTAAGGGATCCATTGGAAAGGGGTGTGGTAGTGGGCTCAAGCTAACTGATTGGAGAAACTGGATGGTGAGACAACTTTGCGGTCAATCAGATCTTGGATTTCATGGCGAAGGCGGTAGCACTGGTTGGTCGAATGGCCTGGGTATTGATGAAAATTGTAGTACTCATCTCCATTGAAGGATTTGGGTATGGACTTAGGGAGAAGCCTTGGCTCGAGGGGTTGCAGAAGGTTTTGATCTTTCAATATCTTGAGGATTTGACCCAACGACATGTGGAAATCAGCAAATTGGCGAGGTGGATTTTTTCCATTGGAAGGCAATGTGGGTGGGATAATGGTATTGACTTCATCACTTGACTCTTCCTCGAAAATGGTTCGTTGTCTTTTGAGAGATGGTTCGACTTCGATGGCTCCTTTAGCAAGGGCGTCTTCGACTTGGATTCCAGCCCCGGTAAGAGCTTTGAAATTGGGAAAATACTGTGCAAAGAGATACTTGCGATAGCCGGGTAATAAACTCTTGAGTACCATTTGGATTTGTTCTTCATTTGTTGGTCGATTGATCATCTGAGAGGTCTTAGCCCTTCACCTCATAATAAAAGTTGAGAAAGTCTCAAAGGGTTCTTGCTTGGTTGTTTCCAAATCACGACGAGTGACGTCAATTTCTGTATTGTACTGGTAGTGGCTAATAAACTCAATGCAAATGTCCTCCCACGTCTTTATCTTAAACTCATCCAAATGTAAGAACCATTTCAAAGCAGATCCGGCAAGCGACTCATGAAACATTTGGGCTAGTAGCTCATTATCGGCCCCACGGGAATGCATGGCTCTCACATACATCTTCAAATGGATCTTAGGACAACCCATCCTGTCAAACTTTTCCAATTCTGGCATCTCGAAGTAGCTGGGTAAGCGGGCTTTCGGGAATAAGGAAAGCGAGGTCATGTCCATCAAGTCATCAGACCTTCGGAATCTTTTAAGGGCTTTTTCTAGGGCTTCAATCCTACTATTCAGGAGAATAGGCTCTTCAGCGAGGTATGAAGGATTTTTGGGTTGATGATTCTTATCTAGGTCCATGGGCTTGATGGATTCAAAGATGGGCTTAGGCTTATGGGATGATTCTCCTATTTCAGCCCCATTCTTTTAAGATAGATCTTGGGTTGCTTTTAGGGCTAGGAAATCATCGGCCATTTGAGCTAGGGCTTCCATTCTTTTCTTGAAGGACATGATTATGGCAGCACCAGTAGGGGAAACCTTTTCGTTGTTAGCCATATCGGAATTAATGGATGAATTAATACTTAACCCAGGCCCACTAGAGTCAACGATCCAAGCCAGAATGCTCTAAAAAGAAAAGAAAATTTTGAAATCAATTTAAAGCCCCATAATTGTTTTTTGAAAAAGAATGATATTTTACAAAACTCACAAAGCCCTTACTTTCTAGGACATTCCTTTGAAAAGGATGAAGGTTCACACTAAAAGCACATGAGGTAGGCTAGGGAATCTTAGGGAAAGAAACCTCTAGTAAAGACACTCAGAATGAACAGACCTATAAAACAGGGGCTTAAAGTCCGCATAATTCTTACTTTCTATCTCTAAGGCCCAAAGGCATCCAGCGAACACTTGGTAGCATAATGCTACAACGGGCCAAGGCCCACAGACAATGAGGCAAGCCCCTGATTGGCACTCTAATATCGTAGGAGACTTTCACAAAGGTAACAAAAGAGGAATAGACCTAATAACCCTACAATCTATGGGTTCTACACTTATCTTGCTCAAACATGTAAGGGCAATTGAGGAAAATTCGGCAGCATAACCCTACCGTTAGGGTAAGTGGAGAGCTAAAGGGTATAGAGACTATACTTCTGACGGGTACCCCAAACAAAGATGAATAACGGTCAAGGACCACTAAACTTTCGAGATCATGGGCCTAAGGCCCGCACAAAGATCACTTCCTAACCATAAGGACCACAAACGAGTGCAACAACTTGGTAGCAAAACGCTACAATGGGCTTGGGCCCAGGAACAAAGAAAGGATAAGGACTATACCTTTGGTAACTACCCCAACCTTTAGGACACTTTCCTCATAGGTTGAGAATATTCATCGAAGGTGTAAACCTAAGGATCCTACTCTAGATCATGGGCCTAAAGCCCACGCGAATCTTACTTTCAATTTTCAAGGACCCTAAATGGACAAACGGTTTAAAAGCATAGGCTGAAAGCCCACACACCAATCTCACCTCAAACACTCGAACATTCTATCCTACGAAGGTGGGCCTAAAGCTCACGTCTCTTACTCACCGCAGACCTATACCTTCTATCCAAAGGACAGGGTCCTAAAGCCCACGTCTCACGTCTCACGTCTTCTCCTAAGATTCACAAATCAATACCACTATTTGGGTAGCGTAACACTACCACAGGCCGAAGCTCATGAACCTATAGGGTACTAGTCTTTATTAGATACCTTGACTCTTTTGAAGACACCTCTCTTAAGAGTTTAGGGTATTTCATAAAGATCTAGTCCTATAGATCCAGGTCCTAATGGTTCTACACACTTCACAATCAATGCTCAATACAAAACCGGGGGGAAAAATCTGGCAGCATAACATTTATAATAGTGTGTGATAGGCGATGTAGGGTATGTGTCCTAGATACAGTTTATATGGACTAATGCAAAGGGTAGGCTGAGTGTCCCTTACTCGCTCGGTCCAATCGATATACCTAACCACATGTGACATCAGGAACGCCGCGTGGATCCAACAGTACGTGATTGGTCCGTTTGATATACCCGAGGGTACTTGGCAAGAAGAGTGATCGCTTACGCATACATGGAACCCAAGAATCAAAGAGACTGGCCCAGGGCTAGGCTCATCGTTGGCTTTAGCATACAACGTCCTAAACATGCAGAGTCAATGCGCACACAATGCAGAATTCAAGTCACACAGTCATACAAATGCAAGTGGTTGATTTTATTAATTAAGAAATTGAAAAGCCCGAAAATAATTAATTGGAGTTTCGCCCTCGACATCCCCAGTGGAGTCGCCAGTCTGTGAACCAGCCAACCTGATCGGGAGGCCTCTCGTTCACTTTGGGGAGTGTTATCTTGAGTGGATTGTGGATGATGTTTATCCGTCTCAATTTATCCTTCTCTATTATCCTTCTCTATTATCCACATTTATCCTTCTCTATTATCCACTTAAGATTGGGTTTTTGAAAAAGGATAAGAGTTTGTAAAAAACTGGGAGTCGCCACCTTATTTTTAGGGAACAAGGAAACCACAAAAAGAGTTTTATTTTCAATAAAACATTGACTCCATTATTTTAGGAAAAGCAAGTCTTTGAACCAAAGTAGGATTCGGGGGCTAGGTTACGAAGTGGGAAGGTTCCAAAGAACTCCTTGTAGGCACCCACCTCGCCCTAATTAAAGGTCTCCTAATTAAGTTTGGGCTTTATCAAGATCTAATCATAACAATCCTATTTATCTAATCAATCATTGAAAATAGTGTAGATAATACTAGATAATAGATAATAATAAAATAAAAAAGAAATCAAAGAAATCCTCAAGACCTTAGGAGACTTGAGTCATCCTAAGATTGGACTTGCACCCTATTGATTGCCTACGTACCTTACCAATTACTTGATAAGGATCAAAGTCCACGTAGTTCGATTACATCGGACTCTCCTATTGTAATAAACCACATAATCGTAGATATTCTATCTTATCTTGGACTCTAGCTTCGAGAGTTTGAGTTTGATCAAAACACTTGTTATGGGAGATGGAATTTCATTCCATTTTGAATTCTTTCAAAATAACTTTTTAGAATTATTCTCGAAGTAGAATCATAGGTAAATTAGAACTCTATTCTTATTGTAATTCTTACAACAAAGAAGAGTCCTAAGTGGGATCAAGTGGCCCCCTAATCCTAGGGTTTCTAGCTAATCCTAGGTTAGTCTAAATACCTAAAAGACTATGATATGCATGCTGGAATTTCTGGAAAAATAAATAAAAATGCATAAAAGATTATAAACAATGCATGAAAATGGCCTAAATGCAATCTAAGTTATCTATGGGAACCTAGACATGTTTCTAAGTTGATTTAAGCCTAAAAAATGAGTTTTAATGCACTTTTAGGTCACTTTAAACCCATGGACAGATTTAAAAGTGATCAAAAAGTGTATTTAAAACTCTAAAAAAAATGAATAAAAATAGTAAAAGAATGCACTAAATGCAACCTAATATGCACATTAAAACTATCATCATACATAATATTTAACCACAAGGGAAGGGACTCACCTTTGCATGCTCCCTCGAACATATTCATATGGTATTCCAAACAAGACATGATCAAAGTAAGGATATAAACCTAAACTATTAACATGCATCCCTAAAATGGTAATAATATGCAAAATGACTCAAAGAGATGAACTAATATGCTTTCCTAACTAAAAAATAACATGTGTAATCCTAACTTCCTAGCATATATTCTAGACATGAAATAAATCCCAAGTACCTAATCCTAACATGGCATGATCAAAGAAAAGTGGAAGAA
The DNA here is from genome assembly GCA_017140935.1 of Hamamelis virginiana. Lineage (NCBI taxonomy): Eukaryota > Viridiplantae > Streptophyta > Magnoliopsida > Saxifragales > Hamamelidaceae > Hamamelis > Hamamelis virginiana. Next base: position 9,143 of record JAESVK010000245.1, read on the forward strand.
AAGAAGGAGAGATATATATACATATTAAAAAAATAACTGAACTAACCCATCATTTATACTAAAGAAATAAGGAAACTAAACTATGCATACTTATAATGATCTAAACCCTATACTAACAATAAACTAAACCCTAAGGAAATAAAACCTAACCTAGCATAATCATAAAAGGAGAAGAAGAACAAGAAGAAAAGAAAACTGCAAAACTTTAAAATACTAACCTCTTTCTCAGCCTCTTTGCTTCAAGCCTCCTCCTCAAGCTCCAAGCCTTCTCCTCAAACTCCAAGGACTCTAAGGACCTCTAAGACTTTAAAACTTAAGCTAGAGTGCTATGGGGGAAGCGTGTGCAATTGCTCAAGCCTCTACTCTCCAAGCTAGCTCTCTAAAGCTTATTCTGTGTGTTGAAACTGATTCTAGGGCCCTCTATTTATAGGGAGGCCTGAGTTTGATCAATGGCCGAGTTTAAATCTCCTAGGAATGATCCAAGGGCTCAAAACCAGTCTTCCAAGGTGTTCATACTCATCCAAAAGTCCCCATGGCCGAACTAGACACATGGCAGGGCTTGGAAGAGTCATAGACAGAAAAATCACTCAAAACTGGCAATTATTGGCTGAGAGGATCGACGACTATCCACCTTAGGAAAGTTTTCCGTCCTTCATGGATGGTTGGCCGTCTCTTGGATGACGGCCATCGATCCTCCATGCTATTTTTGGCCTATGTGGGCCTAACTCAGCCCGTGTCGTCCCGGTTTCTGGTTTTTTTCGGCTTTTTTCGGCTTTTCGGGACCGTTTTAAGTCCAAATTTGACGATTCAAGCGCTGAAACTATCGTGATTCGATTTTCCATGTTTTAAGAAGTGTTTGAAGTGAAAATGCATTGAACAAGGTCAAAGGTTTAGGGAAAAGTCGACCGATTAGCTGTTTAGGGCCTGCCGGGCCTAAATTAGGGTTTTGAAATTTGCTAACCGATTACTTTCGAAATAATTTCTTCTTCTTGAAACAAGTTTTAAAATGTTTTAGGAAAGTATTTTGAAGCCTTTGAAGGCTTTGGTTTGATAAAAATATCGAATCTCGGTCGCTTCCGGTCGAAACCCTAATCTGGGCTTTGAAAGGGCCTTTCGAGCTTCAAGAGCCAATCATGAGCCAGAAGGCTCTACAGATCTTGTCATTGATCAACTTAGCTACCAAACACACTTTACATATCTATACCAAA
>JAESVK010000245.1:10450-49068 GCA_017140935.1 Hamamelis virginiana
AAGAACCGACTCAATCTGACCTAAAAACACACATGTGATAATGACCTATACCTAATTACCCACAAAGGGTAAAACTGGGAACTTAGGGTTTTAACATCCTATTTCCCTTCTAAACATAGGCAACCATTCATGACCATACTCATGGTCAAAAATGGATGTCTACACATACATATACATATAGAGAGAGAAATAAAGCTTGCAAAACCACACTCCTATGCCACACACACACACACACACACACACACACACACACACATATATATATATAGAAAGAGAGAGAAAGCTTGCAAAATCATACTCCCATTACATACATACATTTACATATATAGAGAGAGAAGCAAAACCATACCCCCATTTACATACATACATATACAGAGAGAGATGGCTTACAAAACCATATCCTGTATACATACATTCATAGATAGCTTGGAAAACCATGCCCCCATATGCATACATATATATAGAGAAAGAATGAGATAGCTTGCAAAACCACTCCCCATATACATATATACATACATATACGTATAGAGAGAGAAAGAGAGATAGCTTGGAAAACCATACGCCCATATGCGCATGCATACATACATATACATATCAAGAAAGAAAGAAAGAGATAACTTGCAAAATTACACCTCAGATACATACATACATATACGTATAGAGAGAGAAGATAGGTTGCAAAACCATACCCCCATATGCAAATATGCATATACATTAGAGAGAGAGTGAGAGATAGCTTGCAAAACCACACCCCTATATACATACATATATATACATATAGAGAGACAGAGAGAAAGAGAGAGAGAGAGAGAGCTTACAGATGAAACCACCCATTTTCCAAAAAAAAGAAAAAAAAATGTTTAATAGTCCAGTGGGCACATTGCTTCAATTAATACCACATAGGGCAATTTAAAAATGGCCTATAGTTCTGGGGAGCAAACTGTAATTTTTCTTATAAGATAAAAATGGCAAAACGGTCAACTAGTCATAAATATAGGCGCCATTTATCAAATAAAAATGTTTGATAATCCAGGGGCACATTGCTTCAATCAAATACCATAGGGGGCAATTAAAAATGGCCTATAGTTTAGGGGAGCAAAATATAATTTCCCTTTTGTTCTATTAATTCCCATAAAATTTTTACAATATATATATATATATATATATATATATATATATATATATATATAGGGTTCGGAGAAGTTTACAAGTTGAGAAGGGGTGGTGTAAACTCTGAGTTGCAAATGCATTTCAGACTTCTTTAAATAAGAAGAGAGAAAGCATCTGTTAGTTGGAGGTAATCATGTCTTCACATGACTACAGTTCTGGGTGTCGGTCACATGATCGACAGTTGAGTTCTCTTTTGACTTTTGATTACTGCTACAGTGCCAAATAGTAACCACTTTTACTGTAGTAATAATGGTTTCTTGTCATGGGATGTTACGCATAGCTCCTTTCGATGCCTGACATATTCGAACAACCGAGTGGAGACAAATCCTCTTTCGGTGCAAAATTAGAAATATTTCACCTTGTATGGAGACAAATCCACTACCAGGGAAATACAGTATTTTAGCTAAATAAGTAATCTGATGGCCTAAAATCTTCATCTTCATTAAGGCCGAGTTCTGCGGTTGATTCAGTTGAGTCATCTGATTTGTTATCATCTTCAATCTCTGAAAGGGCTGCAAGAAGCTGATTCTTCAACTCTTTCTTAGAAATTGTAGAAGATGTTGTAAGTTTGTGCATAATCTTGTTTTTGTCTAACAGTACCTTCGCAGCATCAACAGATCCTGAACTACAAATTGTTGGGTGCTGTTTGAACCAATTTTGAATTCTTTCTGGCTGGATATGATCTGTATGAGACCCATCCCACCATTTAACTGAAAAAGTTCGAGCTAATCTTGGAATATGATCTCCTGTAACAATATCATATTTCCTCCATGCCATGGTCCATGCTAAACTAAAATGGCCATAAAATAGCAAAATTTTAGGATAGTTAAGTTGGGAGATTGGAGGACGAATTTTTTCCTGAAAGATCTGATATTCTTCAAGAACCTTAGAAGGGAAGATTTCTGGTAAAGGACCAATTAAATCCCACCAATCTAAGAACCAGTTGGGGACCTCCAGTTTGAAAGTTCTATCAAAGAAAATCATCCATGTATGATGATAACTTTGATTTTGGTAATAAATGGCATTATACCAGGCATTTTGATAATCATGGTTGTTGAAAAAAGTTGGTTGAAAATTCATTGAGAATTTTCTTGGTTTGATCGGATCCTGATTCCAATATGAAAAGGATAGAACCCGAATGATTCTGAAAGTTGAATGTGTTATGACACTAGGATCAGCTTTATCAAAATGATGTTTAAAAACTACTGATTTAGTGTCAACTAAAATGAATTCATAAAATTTTTGAGTTTTATTGAAATCCCAGGGATGATTTTGGAATTTCTTTGAAAAGTTTTTGTTTGCAATTTCTATTGCTCCCATTCCAGCAAATTCTTTTTCTACTGGAAGAAGATCAAGTTGATCAAATTTTTGAAAATATTTTGATTTAGGAGGGGGAGCAATATCAAACTGCTCGGTTTTTTGAATAGTTCTTTGAGTGGGGACTGCTGTCGCCACTTGTTTTAAAGTTGAAGAAGTTGCTTCAGCAAATGTTTGATTTTTAACAATTGCTGAGGATGTACCTTGATCTTGAGAAAGGCAAGATACTGTTCTGGTGAATATTGTTTATAGGCTAAAGCTTGATTAGCCCATCGTTCTGGAGTAGTGAGAATACTATCATCCATCTTTTCCATAGTTCTGATATGTTCTTCTTCTTCAGCAATATCTGCCCAAGATTTCTTCTTTCCTGGGACTGTCTGAGAATAATATTCTGGAGTTGTGGTGAGGGCCAAAGAACCCTCAGAGTTTGACTTTTGGGGTTTTGGTGGTGCAGCTGGCCTGCCACCACCTCTTCCTCTAGGAGGCATTAGAACGATCTCCCCGGAGGAATTCTCTAGTTAGGAAGTCAAGAACAGAGTTTGTATCTCCTTTAATATATTCTATTTCAAAGTCAAAAATAGATAGTATTGCTTGCCAACGGACAAAAATATGTTTTGATGCCAAGTTTTTCACATCTTTTTGTTAAACAGATTTAGCCACCTGACAATCAACACGGACTAAAAAATTTTGATTTAGAATATCACTTTAAAATTTTGTAATGCAAAGTACAATTGACAAAATTTATTGTTTAATAGTTGAATAATTCTGTTGAGCAGAGTTCTAAGTTCCTGAATGATATCGAACAATTTTTTCTTTATCATCCATTTTTTGTAAAAGAATGCCCCCAAATCCCATACCTGAGGCATCAGTCTGAAGTATCTTAAAAGTGTTGGGGTCAGCTATACTAAGACACTTAAGTCTAGGAGTTTGTTGTTTAATAGTTCTGATAAGTTTGGTGTGTTCCTCTGTCCATGCTGGTGGATCCTTTTTTAATCTTTTTCTGAGAGGAGCACAAAGTTGACTTAAGTTTGGGAAGAAGTCTGAAATATAATTCAAACATCCCAAAAATCTTTGAAGTTGAGTTTTATCTTTGATAATGTCAGGAAATTTATTGACAAAATCAATTGATCGTTCAATAGGAAGAATAGTTCCGTGATGGATATTATATCCTAGGAATCTAATTTTTGTTTTAAAAAGTTCAATCTTTTTAGCAGATAAAACTAATCCATGTTTCTTAATAACATGGAAGAATATATTAAGATGTTTCCAGTGTTGTTCAATAGAGTTAGAATAAACTAAAACATCATCAATATAAACTATTGTGAAGTTAATATATGGAGTAAAGATATCGTTCATAATCTTTTGGAATTCTGATGGAGCATTTTTTAATCCAAACGGCATTACATTCCATTCAAAATGCCCAAACGGAACTGTAAATGCTGTTTTGTATTTATCACTATCATGGACTTGGATTTGCCAAAATCCGGATTTCATGTCAAATTTTGAGAATATTTTTGCATTAGAAAGTCTTTGGATTAAATCTTGTTTGTAAGGCAACGGGTACCTAGTCCATTGCAATACATCATTAAGGGGTTTGTAATTGATTACAAGTCTAGGCACACCTCTTTCAAGTTCAGATGCTTTCTGGACGTAAAAAGCTGCACAACTCCAAGGAGATTTACTTAGCCTGATAAGCTTTTTCTTAAGAAGATCTTTGATTTCCTCAATACAGTGTTTTAAGAGTTCTTCTTTCATTTGAATAGGTCTGGCCTTAGTTGGTATGTTAGTTTCTTGAAAATCTTTGATATAAGGTAGTTTAACAATATATTTGTTTCTTTCCCAAAAGGCATTAGGATGATCATAGCAAACCTCTGATTCTAACTTCTTTTGAAATGAAACAATTTCCTGTTGAATAGTTCTATGATTTAATTGTTCTTCAATTTTTCTATGAGCAATTTTCTTTTTTAAAAATAATAGTTGATTGGTTTTCCTTTCTATTAAATTGAGTTCAGGAAAGATTGATAATGTTTTTAAAAGATTTAAATCCTTTATTTGAGGAGGGCTAATAAATTGAAAAACAATTTGTTTTTCTTTATAATTAGCCTGAATTCCTTTATTATCTACATGGAATGGTTGGATTAAGTTTAGGAATGGAGTTCCTAAGATTACATTTTGCCCAATGTCTTTAACAAGTAAAAAAGGAGTTTTAAGACAAACCCCTCCATTGCAGACATGTGTATTAGTGAGTTTATAATTAATCTGGAGTTTATTACCATTTGTAGCATTTAATCTTTCCTTTGTGGTCTCAAAGTATTTAATAGGAACTAATCCTTCCTGAATACAATTGAGATCAGCACCATAATCGATTAATGCTATAGTATCAATTTCATATTATTTATTAATTATAATAGTTAGCCTAACATGCCATTTCTGCTAATTAATCCTAGTTAATAAATGGAGGTAAGGATCATTTTCAGTTTCTAGAATCTCATAGTCTGATCCTTCAGAATCTGATCCCGAGTCTTCAATATTTTTATCTGTTGGTAAAAATAAAGGTTTATCAGACGAAGTTTTATCCTTTTGATAGTGCAAAAGTAATCTAGTAACCTTTATTTTTAGATCACTGATATCTCTTTCACTATTGATTTTTAATTCTTTTAAGCTTTTACTAAGCCGATTACATTCTTGTTGAAGATCTTTTATAGTAACATTTTTATCCTGATTTTCAGGTTTAAATCTATCAAAGATCTCTTTTAGATCATAAGAGGTTTTGCTAGTTTGAGGTTGTTTATGTTTTTGTTCAAGATCTTTTTTAAGTCCGATAAGAAATTCTTTCCATTTTTCTAAATCCTTAATCTCATCAATAAAATCAATGAGGATATCTTGTTCCTTGGTAAGTGTATTAATACACTTACAGTTATCTTTAATTCCTTCTTCTGACTCATCAGGATTCTCATCCTCACTAGCAGAAGAATAGATTTCTTTTATTTGAAGTCCTTCTTCTTCAACATCAGATTCTTCTGATTGAAGAAATAAGTGTGATAAAATTTGTTTGAATTTATCTGAAATATCTAGTGCATCAATTTTTTGTTTCATGGGACATTGTCTTGAAATGTGACCAAATCTTCCACATTTAAAACAAGGACCAGTAGGTTTATTAGATGAATTGTTATTTGTTTTACTGGAGGATGGTTGTAACCATTTATCAGTAAAGGTTTGACCAGGTTTTTTAACCCTAGTATTTTTTCTATGAAACGGTTTCCTTGAGGTTGAAGTTGGAGTTATATTAGTGGAATTTTTAACATTTCTTTTCTTGGCTTTTTTCTCTTTCTTTTTTGCCTTTGTGGAAGGGGCTAAAGATTGAGATGAGAAGCCAAATTGTTCACAGAAAGAACCTAGTTCTTTCTTTCCTTTTTTTCTTGTTGTCTGAGTTTATAATCAGTACATCTAGCAATTCCTTCAGCCTAAATTGTGCTGATCAAATCGCCATATGTAAGATCATCATATGGAATTATTCCATTGTTTTGTTCTCTAAGTTTGGTTCTAACTTTATCTCCAAAATGAGTTGGGAGACCTGCTATAAACTTTTCTTTGCAAAAGAGTTGGCTACAATCTTCTCTCATCATCACCTTTGTGAGGAAGATGTCTTTATACCAACGGAAGTCTTCAAGTTTTGGACATTTTAAGTTAGATAAAAGATCAAAGTCCTTGTCTTTAAGTTTAGAAGGATCTCCAATAAAATGTTTAGTTATGGCGAAGATTAAGGTTGCAACTGCATCCTGTATATCTTCTCCATCTTCATTTTTGATAGAGATACCTAATCTATCGGTTTTTACAGCGTTTAAGATAGTGTCACGTTTTGTTTGATTGAGATAATGATCCCACCAACTTTTCAGTTGACCAGTAAAACTAATGCTTGAGCAATAGTATGATCAGTTGTGTCTGGATGTTTGGTTCTGTAAGTAGTACAGACCATTGTCATCTCTTGCAAAGTATTAATTATATGATACTCAGTTTTATTATCTATGTTCCATTCATAGATAATTCCTCCTTGATATGCAGCTTGATGGAAAGAACCTCTCTCTTCCATAGCCATATCAGGAAATGTTATTCTAGGATAGAAACTTATTAAAGGTTGTGTATGATGAATTTTATTAATTTCCATTTGTGGTTCATCTGGCAAGAATCCTTCTTTGTCAAAATCAGTATCATAAGTTTTATCTAAAACTGCTATAGTTTTGCCTCTAGAAGGCTGAGGTGTTTCTGGGACTATTCCTACAATTTCTTCAATATTTTTTAGTTTCATATCAATTATTTTGAAAATATCCTCTGATAATTCCTTGTTAGCCTTCTTAGGAATTTCATGTGGTCTAAACAAAGGAGTGTCATCAGCCTTTGTTGGTTGAGATAATTGTACTAAGTTTTCAACCCGAGATAATTGTTCTCCTATAGTTACAAGATGTTGATTCGTGAAATTATTTTGTTCAAGAATTTTAGTTATTTCCTTATCTTCAGATACTTTTTTATAAGGAGAGGCTGTAACTGTAGTTCCCCTTGTAGGAATCTAGAATTGTTCAATTGGCGGATGAACAGATTCCCTGAAAGTATTTGGAGATACTTGCCAAGTTTTAGTAGTTTTAGTAATGACATTTAATTCTTTATCACTTTCAAATATTTCAAGCCATTTAAAGAAACTTATTTGAATTTTATGGGCATTCATAAAATCATAATAAAGTTCTCTAATAAGCTCAGTTTCCTCTTTACTATATTTTTTGAAATATGCTTTTCTAAGTTTTCGATTTTCCTTACTAGAAAAATCATCATTTAAAAGTTTTTTATTAATTTCAAAATCTTTTTCTAGGACATATAGTTGAGGATCAACCTGAGAATATGTGGGTGACATATTTTCACTGTCATTATCCTGAGTTTTATTATCCTGTTCTGAAGGAGTGGTAGTATAATAAGGTTGGGGAATACTTGAATTTCTAACTCCAGTTAAGTCTGGAATTGTTTGTTCAAATATTCTAGTTGGGATAGAAGATGTAGAAGATCTAGCATCTTCTAGAGGTACCTTATTATCATTAGAAGGAAGTCGGAAGGAACTTCCAATGTTCCTACGAACAAAGCTGATTCCTACACTTCCGTCATCATATATATATATATATATATATATATATATATATAGGATCTCACACTATCCCAAAGAGAAGATAAGGGTTAATGGATGTATGTGATAGGAAGAAAAATTAGGGATTTGTGTAGAAGAGAAAAGAAAATATTAGAGAGTTTTTTTCTTTTTTCTTTTTTAAAGAGATGAGAAAAGGGGCTTTAATGAATGAAGAGAGTAAAAACTGTCTTAAGTCTTGATCGCGACACGTGAACAAGGTGATACCCGATCAGGAGATTAGGATGAGTTAGTCGACCCGTGTGCATTTATCGACTTCTTTATGAACCGCCTCTCACCGAAGGTTCGGAGCCAGCTGTGCCTGAGTGAAAGGATGCGATCAAAATCAACAAACAATGGATTCAAAGCGGAAGTAGAAAACAAAATTAATTTTTTCTTTTAAAGAATCCATCATCACATTCAAACTATAATCGATTCAAGCAGAGGGACATGTGTTTATACATATAAGCATATATATTTAAAACACTTTTAAATCTACTTACTTGAATTCCTTGCGTAGCTTTCCTTCTCGAGTTTCAAACGTATGAAACCTCCAACGGTTTCCACACGAACACAACACCTCTTGAATCATTGAAGCTCTTCAACTATGGAAGAAACAAGCTTGGAGAGGGGAGAGAGACTCTTTCTTTAATTTGATGAATGAGAGGCTTAGTGCTAGCATGTCTCATAATCTAGTATTATAGAAAACCCCTAAGGTTTCTATTTAATACTTATTTCCAAATGTAACTTAATTCTCTTTATATATTAACAATTGATATATAACTTAATTCCTTATATATATATTAACAATTAATATATAACTTAATTCCTTATATATATTAACAATTAATATATAAGGTTATTAATTGAATTAGTATTAGGAAATACGCTTCTCTCTTTAATTCAAGAGACTCACTTATGCTATTTGTTTGTGTGTGACCCATTGGGTTCACCCCAACCTAGTAGTGGCTCGGGACATCTCATGTTCCCTAAAAATAGAAACTTTCTATTGTTGGTTCGATTGGAATAATTCCAATTTTGCCCTTAATGATAACACTTATCATTAGGCTTTCACTAGTCATGAGTGACATCTAGCAACATATCATGACGTACCCTAGGTTTAGGTGAATAGCAGAACTATATGAACCTTTCATGTTACTTAATCCTTCATTCCCTAATGTCACTGTTAAGATAATAGGTATGGTGATCTGTTAAACCCTATCTTAACAACTTGATATATGTTCCACAAAATATAATCTCAATGAGGTAAATGTAGTAAAACTCTTTTCACTGTTTACCTATCACTCTGGCCAGAGATTCACCTTGAAAATTATCTTTGTGAACTGATCCTGACATTCTCTCTCATCTGGTGAGAGTGATGATTCCTTATTGCACACTCATCTATCTTCACACATAACTTATTAGAGCCAATAAGTATCGATTACATCCTTATGGTGGAGGCTGTACGAGATACTATCAAATCCTAGTAACCTATGCATAAGATAGCTATGGTGTCTCAGGTCTTAGGATTATCAATTAAATGGACGTAACAAAAGAATATTCCTTTTGACTTGATCTCCATAGGAACATTCTAGTAGATCATGTTCAGTGTACATATTCTCTAATATGCACCCACAGATTAACTAAAGTGTCACTACACTGATAGGAAAGACTACCTATCCTCCCATTGGAGTTAGTTTAAATCTTGTGCTACTCTTAGTGGTTTATAAAAGGTGCTCTTTAATAAACCTATGAACAAGAACAGTTTAGAATAAATGTTTATGAGAAATATCAGTCTCTTTATCTCAACAACTTGAGATGTATATTTCTCTTATCATTCATTCATGGACTTTGTCTTATATATAATTAAATATACAAGATAATTTATACCTTCTAATTAATATAATATGAAATAGATATGCTATTTATGATTGGTTTTAGGGCATATCTCTAACAATCTCCCACTTACACTAAAGCCAATCTCTATAGTATCGTATACTAGTCTTCGTAAGACAAGGCTTCTAACACTCATAAGGTGTTATGGCAAAGAATATTCCATGTAAACAAGTTTTGCAAATCATTATTTTCAATAATAGTATTCAAACTAAAATTCGCTGCCAACTCTGATGTCCTAGTAAATGAGACCTATGTTCTCGAAAGAAAACGATGTGTATACTAGACATTCTATTACGCAATTTGTAAATGGCACACATTACAAGATTTCTTTATACTTAAGTATTTCATCATTAAACTCGTTTAAGAATATACTTTTTCTATTTGGAATCTCATTCTAAATCAATAATCAATATCTGCTTACAACTACTTGTAGCATTTATGATATTGATTTGGGTACATAGATTAGTATCATATGAGTCATATATTTCTTAAATATCATGCTCATATGTTATTCCTATAAAATCTAAGTCTAAGGGATATGAATTCTCATAACTCTTTTGTAGACATCCATTTTTGACCATGGGAAGGGTCACTAATGGTTGCCTATGATTAGAGGTGAAATAGGGCATTAAAACCCTAAGTTGCCAGTTTTACCCTTATGAGCAGTTAGATAGAGGTCATTAACGCATGTAGGTTTTTAGGTCAGATTGAGTCGATTCTTCTTGAATTTTGTCTTTAGAGAGTCTAGGAATATCCCTGTTAAATTTCATTGCATTCTGAGCCATGCTTGATAGGAAATAAGGCCTTTTGTGACTTGAAGGGCAGTACTGTCCTTTGAATCACAAAAGCTCTGAATGACTGTCGATCTTGTCTCGGGTGATATCGAAGCTTTGGCATGGATATTTAGGGTGTGTTTGGTAGCTAATTTGATCAGTGGCAAGGTTTGTTGAGCCTCTTGGCTCATGATTGGCTCTTAAGACCCAATGGGCCCTTTCAAGTTTAGATTAGGGTTTCGACCTAAAACGACCGGAATTCGATCTTTTTATCAAACCAAAGCCTTTAAAGGCTTCAAAATACTTTCTTAAATGTTTTCAAAACTTTTTTCGAGAAGTATAAATGATTTTGAGAGCGATTGGTTAGCAGATTTCAAAACCCTAATTTGGGCCCGATAGGGCCTAAACAGCTAATCGGTTGACTTTTCCCTGCAAACCTTGACTTTGGTCAATGAATTTTTACTTCAAAAACTTCTCAAAACAAGGAGAATCAAATCACGATCGTTTTGGCGCTTGAATCGTCGAATTTGGACTCGAAACAGGCCCGAAAAGCCGAAAAAAGCAGAAACCGGGTCGAAATGGGCTGAGATAGGCCCAACATAGGGCAAAATTGGGCTAGAGGCTCGATGACTGTCCACCTAGGGATGGCCAACCATCCTTGAAGGATGGCCAACCATCCCCTAGTGGATGGTTACCCGAGCTCTTGCCCAATAACTGCTATTTTTCAGTATTTTACCTGCCTAGGACTCTTCCAGGTGCTTCCAAATGGCTAGCTCGGCCTTGGGGACTCTGGGATGAATTGGGAGACCTTGGAAGACTGGTTTGTGGCCCTTGGATCATTCCTAAGAGTTTTAATGTGAGCCATTGATCAATTTGAAGCTTCCCTATAAATAGAGAGCCCTGAAATCAGTTTAACACAACTCATAAGGCATTTAGAGAGTCAAACTTAAAGAGTAGAAGCTTAAGGTACTACACTAGTCCCTTAGCATCCTCAATCATATTTTTTTGAAGTCTTTGAAGGTTAGAGAAGAAGCTAGGAGCAAAGAGAAGAAGGCAAAAAAGGTTAGTCATTTAGTTTATCTTAAGTTTGCATACTTCACCTTCTTCATCTTCTTCATCTTCTACTCTTTCATTCTTCTTCTATGTCCATACCATGCTAGGGATGGATACCTAAGTTGGGTATTCAAAGGTTAGGAGTAAAGGTTAGTTGTATATAGGTTAGCATATAATTTTCTGCACTTATAAGTTTTGCATAAAAGAATTCAAGTCTAGTCTGTTTGTTTTGAGTATGCTAAATTAAAAGGTTAATAGTAACATGTTTAGGTTTGTTTATATCATTCATTTTCATGTTTAATGCTTGAAATATAATGTGAATTGTGGTCGAGGGAACGAGCTAAGGTAAGTCCCTTCCCTTATGTTAAAATTGGTGTTTTTTTTAAGCATGATGCATGATTATTTTGGTATATCATATTAGGTTGCATATTAGGTCATTTACACCTTTTTTATTCATTATTTTCATGGGTTTTAAATTCACTTTTTGATTGCATTTAAATCTGTCCAAGGTTTAAAGTAACCTTAAAGTAGATTAAAAATCATTTTTAGGTTCAAAACTAACATAGAAACATGCCTAGGATCACATAGATGACTTAGTTTGCATTTAGGACATTTTTCATGCATTATCTATATTCTCTATTGCATATTTAGTGTATTTTTCTATAAATTCCAGCATGCATTATTTAGTATTTTAGGTTGTTTAGATTAACTTAGGATGTAGTTAGGGACTTTTTAGGTTAGGGGAGCCATTTGGCCCCACTTAGGATTTCCCTTTGTTGTAAAAACTACATCCAATTAAGGATTATAGCTTGTTTAGGAGTCTATCTTCGAAGAAGTTCTCTCAATAAAAGAATTTGTTTTGGGATGAAATTCCCACTTTGAATGATGAAGTGTTTTGAATAAAAATAAACTCTCGAAGATAGAGTCTTAGATAAGGTAGAATATCTTTAAAGGTGTAGTTCATTACAATAGTAGAATCCTAAGTAATCGAACTACGTGGACTTTGATTCTTATCAAGAGATTGGTAAGGTACGTAGGCAGTCAATAGGGTGCAAGTCCAATCTTAGGATGACTCTATGTCTCCTAAGGTCTTTAGGATTTTGATTCTTTTTTATTATTATTATTTATTATCTAGTAATATATATCATATTTTATGGTTGATTAGATAAATAGGATTGTCATGATAAGATTTTGATCAAGCCCAAAATTAATTATGAGACCTTTAATTAGGGTGAGGTGGGTGCCTACAAGGAGTTCCTTGAACCTTCTCACTTCATAACCTAGCCCCCGAATCCAACTTTGATTTGAAGACCATGCTTTTCTAAAATATGGGGTCATTGTTTTATTGAAAATAAAGCTCTTTTTTATGGTTTCCTTATTCCTCAAAAATAAGGTGGCGACTCCAAGTTTTTTTTCAAACTTTTATCATTTTTTAAAACCCAATCTTGAGTGGATAATAGAGAAGGATAATTGTGGATAATAGAGAAAGGTAAATCGAGACGGATAAAGATCATCCACAATCCACAATGATTTAAGTGAACGGCCTCCAAATCCCTTAGGTCGCTGGTTCACAGATTGGCGACTCCACTGGGGATGTCGAGGGCTAAACTACAATTAATTATTTTTGGGCTTTTCAATTTCTTAATTAATAAAATCAACCACTGGCATTTGCATGACTGTTTGACTTTGATTTCTGCATTGTGTGTGCATTGACTCTGCATGATTAGGACCGTTGTATGCTAAAGCCAACGATGAGCCTAGCCTTGGGCCCAGTCTCTTTGATTCTTGGGTTCTATGTATGCGAAAGCCATCACTCTTCTCGCCAAGTACCCTCGGGTATATCAAACCGACCAATCACGTACTGTTGGACCCACGCGGCATTCCTGATGTCACAAGTGGTTAGGTATATCGATTGGACCGAGCGAGTAAGGGACACTCAGCCTACCCTTTGCATTAGTCAATATTGACTGTCTCTCTAGGACACATACCCTACATCGCCTGTTCATACATTATTGTAATGTTATACTGCCGGATTTACCCCCCGGTTTTGATTGAGCCTTGATTGTGAAGTGTGTAGAACCATTAGGACCTGGATCTGTAGGACTAGACCTTTATAAAATGCCCTGAACTCTTAAGGGAGGTGTCCTCAAAGAGTTAAGGTACTTAATGAAGGCCTAGTACCCTACATGTTCTTGGACTTAGGCTTGTGGTAGTGTTATGGGCTAGCCGTCAACCCTTGGAAGGTTGGCCGTCCAGCCTAGGAATGTCAAACAATGTTTTCCTAAAAATCCTCCAATTTTGATTAAAAAAATAGAGGTATTTTGGGACTCTTTAACTTGTTTTTGATGTATTTTCCTCATTTTAAGTCCAAATTTGATGATTCAAAAGACAAAACATTAAGGAATTAATCCTCTATGTTTCTAAAAGGGTTTGGTTTTAAAAAATAATTGACCAAAGTCAAAGGGTTGGGTTAACCAAGCTGGTTAGCCGTTATGAGTCATTTTAGCTCAAATTAGGGTTTTAAAATTGACTAATCTGATTGGCTTTAAATCAAAATTGCTACTTTATGAAACATGTTTTGAAAATCATTTTGAAAACATTTTAAGATTTTGAAAATATTAATTTTGGAAAAATGAGTTGACCATTGTCAAATTAGGTCAAAACCCTAGAAATGGTCAATTGACCACTATGAACCATTATGAACCAAATCATTCCCGAACCATGCCATGCTTGAACCATTCATCTAATTAGACTCTAAACATTCATACAAATTCAACGAAACAAACCGAGACAAATTCGGAAATCATTCGAAAATTATGCAAGAACAAGGACAATTCAACCCTTAAGTTGCAAAAGTTCCTACTACCTATCAAGCTTCAATCGAAATGACATGAAATTTGATATGGATATTCCTAGACTCTCTAAAAAACTAATGCAAAAGGAATAACTCGATTTTGACACAAAAACTTACATGTGATAATAGCCTCTATCTACTAGGGAAAATTGTAATTTTGGAAACTAGGGTTTTGAGGCCCTTTCATCAGAATTGATTGGTCATTCTTAACCAATGGATATGAAATAATGACTTAAATGCTATAAGTCAAAAATGGGGTGTCTAAAAAAGCCCCTCATTGGTATTTATAGCTTCGCCAATGAAATAAAAAGACATCCCTTTTTTGTCTAGACAAATCTAGGGATAATCAATACATACAAAAGATTGCATCCACCATTGTTAAGGATTTTAAAACTATTCAATTCATGTAACATGCTTTTCCAAAAATATAATCTTCTTGTATCATATGCCAGTCAAGCAATTGGTTATCCACATACAATATAAGGCGTCTCATCTACATGATCTTCTCATATCATATACCAGTCAAGCAACTAATCCGCTACATATGATATCAGGCATCCCATCTGCACGCCTAATTGCGGTGCACTTAATCAGAGATGAGGTAATCACTTATCATGGGACATTAAAGCCTTTATTGATTGTCCCTCCATGATTTTCTCATATCACATGCCAGTTCTTCAACTTATTTTCTTCTACATATGATAGCAGACATCCCATCCACACGACTAATCGCGGTGCACTCAATACGAGATGGGTAATCACTTATCATCGGTCAGTAAAGCTTTTATTGATTATCCCTCCATGATCTTCTCATATCATATGCGAGTCCTTCAACTGACCATCCTCTACATATGATATCAAGCATCCCATCCGCACGCTTAATCACAGTGCACTCAATGCGAAATGGGGTAATCACTTATCATGGGTCAGTAAAGCTTTTACTGATTATCCCTTCATGATATTCTCATATCATATGTCAGTCCTTCAACTGACTATCAAAGCAGGGGCGGAACCAGGATTTTATCTTGGGGGGGGGCAAAACAATAAAAGACAAAAATTCAAAATTTAAACATAAAAATATATTAAGATTCAAATCTAAATTTCTTCATGAATAATAAAACTAATATATATTCAGTCGTAACAAAAAGTTTTTTTTCTTAAAAAAAAAAAGCGACAAACTATGATTGATTCTCGAAAAAGGAACTAGAAAGTTTCAACTGAATCATCTATCGAAAAGGAACTCGACGTTCTTTCAAATCTTGAAAGTCTTCTATGATTGATTATATGCTAAACTTCATAGCAATTTCTTTTTCAATATACAAAATCAAAGAGTCCATAAGAAACTTATCCTCAATTTTATTGCGAAGCCTTGTTTTGACAATATTCATGGTCGAAAATGAGCGTTCTGTTGTTGCAGTAGAAACTGAAATAGTAAGCATAAGAACGATCACTCTATAAACAAGTTGGTAGATTGCTAATCTTCTAGCCTTCACCAATCACTGACACAGTTCAGAAATAAAGGACAATTTTGGAAATACTGTATGTTGAACAACATCACACTCATAAAAGCAAAGTTCTATTTTCAATTGCACTTTCTCCTCATCTGTGAAGTCTTGCGGATAAAATTTATATACCAACTGGCAAACATCATCAACTTTGAAAGACTCATATCCATTTCGAGGGTCCAAAGTTGAGCTAAGAGTAAGCAACTCCATTGCATGCTCACTAAACCGATAATTTAATTCTTGTAGTTGAGAATCAATTTTAGCATTAAAAATATTTATCCGATAATGATGCTCAATTAAAAATTCACCTTGTTGATGATGAGCTCGACCTTCTCTTGAAACATAACGGGTATGCATATCCGGGACATCTATGTTGCGTACTCCACAAAATGCTTTCACATTGGTGAGTAAAACTTTGCATCGATCATCTATCAACTTTTGGAGAAGTGATTTAGATGATGAAAAAATACGCATGGCATTTAAAATGTTTTGAGATTTACATTGCGAAGCTTGACAAAGTAAATAAATAATCTGCATAATTTTTTTCATAAGATGTAAGATGAAGACAAACTCAAATGATGTCAATGCTTGATAAGCTGAGTCTGCATCTCCTCGTTGAGCATAAGTAGTTCCATCCTCAATGATGTTAAGAAAAACTTTGCAAGTTGGACTGAACATATTTATCAAGCTAGAAATAGATTTTAAGTGAGAACTCCAATGAGTATCTTCTACTCGTTGTAAAGTGCCAATTTGATTAAGGCCCTTACTGAAAGAATCGTGATCAATGGACTCGCAATAGAATAACATACGATAAAAATTTATTTTGAACATGAATCCATAATCACAATCCACCCAAGAAACAAACACAAGCATAGGATCATGAATACAAGCAAGAATACAAATTAAACAATTTAATCACTTACTTGATTTGCCTTTTTGATGAAATTTTAGGAACGAATCCAAGCTTCAAAGTGTATGAAGCCTCCAAGGTATCCACATGAACACAAAACTCCCCAAAGCCATTACACTTGATCAACCCTTGATGCAAAGCAAGCTTGAGAGGGAGAGAGAGCAAGTCACGACCTTGGGTAGGAGAGCAAGCTCACGGCCCTAGGGTAGAAGTGATGGTAGCCTCTCTTCTATTTAGGATTTGAGTGGACTTGATGCTAGCATGCACTCATCTCCTTGTATTTATAGATAAATACTAGAGTTTTTAATATTGCAACTTAGTCCTCCTTAATTAGCAATTAATTAAAGAGACCACATAGGTTACATAAATTAGAAACTAAACCCTCTCTTAAATTAAAGAGCTCTCTTGTGTTATTTATGTGTGTGATCCTTTGGGTTCACCCCAACCTAGTAGTGGACAGGGACATCTCATGTTTCCTAAAAATAAAAACCTTCTATTTATGGTTCAATTAAAATAATTCCAATTTTGCCCTCAATGATAACACTTTATCATTAGGCCTTTCATTAGTCATGAGTGACCTCTAGCAATATATCATAATGTACCCTAAGTGTGGGTAAATAGTAAAATTAAACGAACCCTTCACGTTACTTAATCATTCATCCCCTAATGTCATGTTAAGATAATCAGGTATGGTTATAAGTCAAAACCTATCTTAACAACTTGTTATAAGTTCCACAAGATATAATCTCAATAAGATGAACCCGATGAAACTCTTTCACAGTTCATGTATCACTTTGGCCAGAGATTCAATATGAGAATTATCTTTGTGAACAAACCTTGACATTCTCTGTCATCAAAGTGAGAGTGATGATCCTTATTGCACACTCATCTATCTTCATTCATAACTCATTATAGCCAATGAGTACTGATTACATCCTGATGGTTAAAGATATACGAGACACTATCAAACTCTAATAACTTATGTACAAGATAACTCTGGTGTCTTAGGTTTAAGGATTACGATTCGATAAATGTAACATAAGAATATTCATTTGACTTAAACTCTATAAGAATATTCTTATTAGATCATGTTCAGTGTACATGTTCTCTAACATGCACCCACAGATTAACTATAGTGTCATTACACAGATAGGAAAGACTACGTATCCTCCTGTTGGAGCTAGTTTAAATATGTGCTACTTTTAGTGGTTTATAAATGTCCATTTTAATAAACCTATGAGTAGGAACCCTTTAGAATAAATGTGTGTGAGAAATATAAGTCTCTCTATCTCAACAACTTGAGATATATTTCTCTTATCATTTATTCATGGACCTTATCATGTATATTAATATATAAGAAAAGTTATACCTTCTAATTAATATAATATGAAATTGATATGCCTTTTAGGATTGGTTTTAGGGCATAATTCTAACACTTACCAGTCTCAAGCTCATCAATGGCAATCAAATGTGCAATTTAAGAGGCTTGAGCTACTTTCAATTCATCATTATGCTTGCATGAAGCACCAACAATATTGATAATAGAAGTCAATTTATTAAAAAAATGATGAATGATGATAATGCCTCTCGATGCAGCAACTAATGCCAATTGTAAGCGATGTGCAAAACAATGGACATAGTAATCATATAGACAGTCATTTAAAACCAAAGCTTGCAATCCATTCCACTCTCCCTGCATATTACTTGCACCATCATATCCTTGCCCTTGAATATTCTGAATATCTAAATTGTAATGAGACAATATATAATATATCCCATTTTTTAGAGTTAATGCTGCAGTGTTGGAGACATGAACAAGCCCAAAAAAACGCTCTCTCAAATTGCCATCTCTGTCAACAAATCTCAAAACTATAGCCATTTGCTCATTCTTTGATTCATCGTGAGCTTCATCAACAAATACACAAAACATTACATCACCAATCTCCTCTTGAATTGCCTTCTTCACTTTTGTTGAAATGACATGTAAAATTTCTTTATGGATTTTTAGTGATGTGTAAGAGGCATTTTTGGGAACATTATCTAATACAGCTTTCGCAACTTTTTCATTATATGAACTTAATATAGTTATCATTTTAAGAAATTTTCCACGATTGATTGAACTTTGACTTTCATCGTGGCCTCTAAAAGCACAACCTTGAAATGCAAGCCATTTGGTCGAATTAATTGAAGTTTTAAGTCGAAGTCGATCGTTTACAATTTGCTTAGATGTAAATTTATCAAGCACTCTCTCTATATGTTGACACTACTCCATGAAATTCTTGCACAATTTCTCGGCAATTTATGAATAGAGTTAGGATCTTTCTCAACATGATTCAAGAAAGCGCAACCCATCCCCAACTTTCTTCTAATTTAAATCCATCAACTGTAAATGCAGACCCAGACTTATTAAAGAGATATCATGGTAGGCAAAAAGCAGCATCTTTTTCAGGGGAATATTCTTACCATGAAGGAAATAGATTGAACCATGAAGATTGAAAACTACGAGGATGAGCTTTTAATCCAGATTTTGGATACTTTGAAAGCATAGGTTGGTATTCACCATTCTTAATGTAAGCTCGTCAAATTCCATCGTGTTGATTGACATCATAATCCGATATTCGCGGACGCTTTCCTGGGTCGCGTTCTAAAGAATTTAACTCAACTTCATTGTTTTCAATTCTTTCAGATTTTGTATGACAGGTTTCAGAAATTAGAGTATCATTAGTGGGAGTTGGCAATATTGCATTAGATTCCAAGTTTTTGGCATTTTTTCTTTTGAAGAGTTCGTCAATTGTAGACGACTTTCCCATCTATAAATAAAATAAAAATAATATTTATTTAGATTAAGAAATTTTAATTCACACTCAAACATAAACGAATATTATTATAAACAAGCACAAATAGGATTTTCAAGCACAAAGGGCTTTTAATTGGCTCACCCTAACCTCCTACAACCATACTACAACAATAATTCAAAAATAGGATTTTCATTTTGCTCATCTCAAACCTCCTATTACCACTATAAATATATCACAAGCTAGCTTAATCAACCAATTAGATAAATAAAAACTGAATAATGAATATGAACAATAAAGACAATAAGCCACATACCATTTTTTGAAGCAAGCTACTCTCCAATTCTAAGCATTTAAGTTCAACGATCTCGTATTTGTTTCATTCACTCTAAAATCAAGATTCCCAAATCCCTAAAATAAAAAATATATATGTATAAAAATCACATAAGATTTAAACTTAAAGAGAAAAAAATATTTTCCGACCATAATTCTTTTCAATCACATATAAGGATATCGAGTCCCAAACTATGACGAAAATAGAAGCATAAAAGCATAAATAAATAAAAATTAAAGTACTAACTCTATTTTTTTAAGCATTAAAAAAAATATTTTTTTGTTGTTGACTTGTTGTTAACTCCCATAAAAAAAAAAATACATATTTTGTTGTTTAAAAAAAAAAAAAAAACATGAAGCCGTAAAACATTAAACATCTTTTATTCTATTATTCATTGGAATCAAAACTCAAAAGTCAAAACAAATTTTTTTAATGGTAATCATGGTATAATGGGAACTAGGAAGCACTAGTAGACAAGCACAAGAGTAGTAAAAGTATTAACTTTAAATGAAAAAGAAAGTAGGACCACAAAGTTTCAAGCATGAAGCATTAACAATTGAAATGCAAAACAAAATCGGAGCGTTAGAGTATAGGACCACTTATAAGTGGGGTTAGGAGATACCTAATGTAACACCCCACACAGGGTAACCCCTATGCGGAAATGCTACAATGACATAAAATACCAAGCGCTTATCTTTTGAGTAATTTCTTTTCAAAATTTACACAGTTTAAAACATTTTTTCAAAATGCGCGTGCGATAGACTTTAAATAATTTACAACATCTAAAAAATTAAATATAGCACTGAGTACTAGTTTATATTATGAGTTGAGTCCGTAATGTACCCAAATTTCAAAAACATTCATTTAGTTTACTGAATTGGATAGAGTCACATGCTGATAACGTGTTATCAACTTAAAGAAAACACATAACAGAAAAATAAACAAACACCAGGATTTACGTGGTTCAGCAAAAATTGCCTACGTCCACGGTGAGTCATTTTTATTTTTGAGAATCATTACACAATAATACAATATTTTATTTTCTCAATACATTCAGAAATGTTTATGTCCTTCCTCATTCTCATGTCTGTCAGCAATCTTTATTATCAGCCAAACATTACATATCAAAATCATCATATCTGTAAATGAATTATATAGAACAGAATATATTCATCACTTTTTCACAATAAATGATTTTACACTACATGCATGCTTTACGCATATTACAGATATATGATGCAATACTCATGCAGTCGTACCTGTCATTTTCCTCTGTTCTACCTTTCCTGCAAAACATCAAACATTCATACTGATGGTAACCTTATTTTAGGATTCACCATCTCACCACAATGGATGGCTACCTCATTTTAAGGTACTCAACCATCTCAACCATTCTCAATCATCTACCACAACAGCATCTCCGCCCTTTTAGGAAGTATATCACCCAGTCCCTGCCGTTTTAGGACCTACCGCGATTGTCACTCATTGACAGGAGGATTTACTTGCTATTTTTAGCAATGGTGATATATTAGTGCACTAACTGTTTTCAGGATTTTTTGTTCATTGGTGGTATCTCAACTCCTCGTTTCCACAGTTACATAAATAATTACAAATGCATATGATTTTCTATGCAATATATCTCACATGTAATTGTGTCTCATGCCAGATGCAATTATTTCATGCAATACATATGACATACATCTCATATCAATAATTCATGTACGAAAATTCATGCATAGATTTCATAGCATATTAATTCAACATATATATTATATCAACAGTTATATCAGTGATATACATATGAATTATTCTGCTCACTCAACTTGACCCACCACATGTAACTGTGCCATTGTAACACCATGTACCTCTCCAAGTAACAATATTGTCCGTTTTGCCTGCACGCGTAACATGCGCACCCATACACGCATATTCACATGACAAGCGCACGGTTTTATTTTCATAAAAAGCATTGTTACTAGGAGATGTATGGAATTTACTTATAAGCCAAGTCACTTTCTCAGAACATCACCACTGCCATATGCCAATTTTATGGAACAATGAGTATGGCAAATATCACATGCATATATTTTATGCATAACAATTAACATGCTCCAAGTATACATCATGTTATTCATAAAAAATAATAACAGCACATTATAAACTTTACTAATATCACATGCATATATCAACAGTTTATATATGTCAATATGATTTCTATAACTTGTATTTCCAATATCTTTCACTAATCGTCATGATTTTTATAAAATCAATTATTTTTGTTTTTTAACTATTTTCCAAAGACTCACAATTTGGAAAATAGTTAATTTTCTATCCACGTGAATTTTTCTATAAAATAATCCATTCTAGCACACTTGTTTGATTTTTTTTTTATTTTATAGAATTTATCAAATTTTATTAGTTTGAAAAGTCATACTAAAATAGTCAAAATACAATGAGGTTGCATGGTAAGCCTTATAGTGCACATTCACTAAGCTCCATAATTTTCTAGGCTCTTTCATGCATCCCAAACAACAACTTTTGCACCAATTTATATCAACTTGAGTTAATAGGATTTTTAAAAATAATTCCCAATCAAATTGATAGCCACAAGTACTAATTTGCAAATGATTTACCATGCACCTTCACCACACAGGATCATACATGCACACTCACGTACATGGTACGTCAATATTTTTCATCTTTTTGACCAACTTTGCACACTTATATTTCCTTCGTTTCTCATCCGATTTGGATGATTCAAGATGTTATAGAATTTGTGTGATACAAGCTTTCAAAATATAATGGCGGTGTATAACACCTCCCATCTGAATATATTTAAAAATGATGCCAAAGTAGACTAATTAATAAAATTTCAGATTTTTCGGCAACTTCGTTTCTCAATTTCTCTCACAATTCACATCCAATTGAAGTGATTCAAAATTCAAAATTCATATAAAATCAATCTATACCATATATGTAAAAATCATAATTTTTCGATATACTATGAAAATACCCATTGTGCCTACTATTAAAGCTTCATGGAAACTTTCTCTCTCTAGAAATTCTCATTCACCCAAAGGTCTTTTTCCATGATTCTTGTCTCTAAAAATCCTTAAATTCAAGCTTTACAATATACTCAAATTTCAGAATTTTCGGACATATACACAATATACTGCAAATTTTCAAAGTTTCAGTATTACTAAACTTCAGAAAATTATAGAAATTAATCTACTCATCGGAAAATTCCCAAATTTGGTACACATGATCTTGAGTTGATATAGTTTATGGGAAAAATAGTCCTAAAGTTTTAGTTTTTTCATTTTCATATAAAATAAAATCCCAAGATTAAGAAAACGCTTTGATATATATATATATTATATATTCATTTTTAAGTCACTATTACATTATTAAATCATACCATATTCAATCCAAAAATTTAAAAATAATCAAAATAGAGAGAGTATCTCACCTCGTTGATCTCTAACTTATGAAATAAAATTACCAATTGTTCTGTGTTTATGCAGCTCCAGCTTTTCCTCCGCTTCTCATTTTTCTCTCATTCTCTTTCTTTTCTATCATTTTCTTCTATTTCCCTCTCCTCATCCTTTCTCCCGTCTGAATCCTCCCTTTTTATTTCTCTCTCTCTATCTAACCTTCTCTCCCTCTCTTCCCTTCCTATCTACCTTTCTTCTCTCATCTCCCTCTCTTATTGCCGACAACCCCCTTCCCCATCTTCTTTTCAATTTTTGTTTTCATCTTTTTTTTTAATCCCCACTACTCCAATTGTCGACCCACTTTTTCTCTCACTCTCACCTCCTTCACTTCCTGCCTCCACAATCACCCCAATTATATATATATATATATATATATATATATATATATATATACATTGAATCAATCATTCACTCAATTATAATACATTACTCCACCACTTGCCGACACAATAATGCATTTTAATTATAATGTATTCATAACACTCCCATGCACCATTCTAAAAAAAAAATGGCTACATGGCACACTCTATAGCCAATGACAAAACGCCATGTGTGCAATAAATAAAATAATAACAAATAAGAAAAATTATTATTGAAAATTCCGGGGTCTTACAATACCTCCCCCTTAACAGGATTTCGTCCCCGAAATCAGCCATCAGCAAATAGATAAGAATACTTCTCACAGATGTATATATATATGTATATATATATATATATATATATATATATATATATATATATATATCATAAAGATAACAATTATCTGCCAAATCAAATAAAAAAATATTATTCATGTACATCATAGAGCAGGATTATTTTGAGAAGTAGAAGCAGCAGTTACAGACACCTTTTGTAATCTATCTAAAATTTCCTTCTGTGCTTCTTTAATCTTATCATTATACTACTCTAACTCTGTAATCTTTGGATTCATTTCTTTAGCATATGAATCCAACATACGTGTTAAAGCTCTATTTTCATGTGTTAGTATCCTATTTTTCATTCGAGTCTCCTTAAGTAACTGTGTTAGACTCTCAACTTCTGCAGTTCTGACTCGCACTTCTGCTGTCCTGGCTTTCAAGCGCAGAGCTATATTTTGTACAGAACTTGTGGTTCTTGAACAGAGTATAAGAGACTCATACAAAGCTTCTATATCAGATCTTTGCTCCAACATCCTTTTATTTTGAGAAACAACAAAAGGTTGGTGTAGTTGAGCATCCAAAGGTTCATTTAAATTAGGAATCATGTTAATGGAAGATGAGGATGCCATTACAATAACTTGATAAATATTCAAGAGAACTTTGATGAACAAATGATGTAGTTTGCGATTCTGAAAGATATTTAAAACATTGATCTCAAACAGCAAAATCTATTGTTTCTCCAACTTTTGAATAAAGAGATTTAACAACAGTATCTGTCGATATGTTTTCAGAAAATCAAGAATTTTTCAAAAAGTAAACAGTTCTAGCACTCATTTTTCAAAAAGTAATTTTGTCTACTTTACCGACAGTTCAAATCAGTCTGAAAACATTTTCAGAAAATCTCTATTTTATCAAAAAGTAAACAGTAATTCGTTTGCAGACGTTTCAAACCAGTTTGAATTTTGCAACCAAACGTATATCCAAATTTTTGTATAAGTTTGGCTCTCCACTTTCCATCTACTCATTCCAATCTATCCTTATACCCTTCGTTCCTATATATGAAAATGCAGCATCTCGTATTGATTCATGAAAATCCTTTTCATATTCTACCGATGCATATATATATATATATATATTTATTTTTTTTTTCAATATCTACTTTTAACTCCATTTCTAAAATTCTTTAAGAATATTAGAAGAAATGCTTTCTTCTATCACTACTCTTAGAAGTGATTCTATTTCTCTTCACCCATCAGAAATTTGTATTGGCTTCAATCTCCATTGTTACATGGAATAGGAGAAGCTATATCACAAATTATTATATCATTCATTTTGCTGGCTTCCTAGTTCTTATAGCTGCTCCCCCTAATTTGCCAATTAAGAATGCACTTTCTCGGTTTCAGGCTCTATTATTAAAAGTAGCACTCACAAGAGCTCATAGTAAGGTAAGCATGGATAATGGGTTGTCATTCAGGGCAACAATGGGTATTTACCACCAAAGAAAATCTTTAACAAATTTTTCATTAGGTAAGAAGCCAATCCGAAAGATGTTTACTCTACCTTATGCTCACTCTCTTTTGTCATAGCTAACTAAGCTATACAGGAAATCCTAAGGTATAGAACATCACTTTGAAAGATGATCCAAAACTATGATTTCCTAACTAAGGAAATTTGATCTCACCATTATCATCTTGATTTTCCTTATTTTCATCATGATCTTGTTTATTCTCATCTTGATAGCTATAAATTCTTTATAATCTCAGAATAATGGATCACTGTCTTAATCCCCCTAAATATGCTTTTTGAGGAGATAACTATAGATCCTTTATAATTCTATTTAGGTAGATCACAGTTGTTGATACTTGCCGCCACAACTTGCTTCTCTCATGGGTAACTATAGATTTCTACTAATTTCAGGAGTATGGGTCACTGTTTGTATCCCGTAAATATAATTTTTGTGGAGATAACTATATATCTATACTAATTATATTTTGGGAAGCGATTATAGTCGAATGTGCATGCGTGACATCGACGTGCATTTCTAAGCAATCGGTTCCATTTCCTAGCATATAGACTTCGGAAAATACTTTGTTGTCATGCAGTAGTCTATCAAATTATATTTTAACTTGCATCCCTTTGAGAACATTAGAGAATTATCATCATCATCACTTCATCTGTTTTCATTATTATTATCAATCTTCTACTTCAAAGATTTTGATGCAAAATACCCGGTTGTACCATGAGATCATTTACACACAAGAATTTCTATGAGTGTCGGCAAGCTGACATCCTTCCGTAAAAATTGGATCTTGCTCTCTCCCTTTCTCTCCACAAATAATTGATGCCGAGAGAGAGTTTTACGAGGAGAGCAAGGAAGAAAATTGGCAGGGAAACTGAAGTAGATCCAGTCACTAGCAAAACTTCCCGTCAATTTCTTGATCTTCACTACTACAAAAACCCTCATTAAAGACACTCAAAAAGTGTCGTTATTTTGAATTCACGACACTTTGGGAAGTGTCATCTATCGCACTGTCGTGAAAATTTTTACGACACTTGATGAAGTGTCGTAAAATTTCAACCTTGCACGATAGTTAAAAAGTGTCGTTAACAGTTTATATTGGCACGGCATTTTATGAAGTGTCGTAACAGATCATACTTGCATGACACTTATAAAGTGTCGTTATATTGACATGACACTTTATAAAGTGTCATTATAAAGAGTCTTAGAACGACACTTTTAGAAGTGTAAGCAAGCCCCCAAATGAGGCTAGGGTAAGCAAGTAAGCTATTTTTCAATTTTCACTCTTCTCCGTTCTCACTCTCATTTGCTATTGCTTGCTGCGGACCTGCGGTGCCCTCCTTTCTCTATTCCTCTTCTTTTTTTCCAAATTCCCATCTCAAAACTCAGGTAGATTTTTTTTTTTTATTTTCTTCTTCTTTTTCAGTTTATATATATATATATATATATATATATATATATAGGAATTTTATGAAGCAAAAGTATAATTCTTTTTATTTTATTTTTCTTTTACACGGCCATGACAGGCTCACAGGATCTCAGTATATATATATATGGTCCATATGGACGATTACTGGATTAGGAATTTTATGAAGCAAAAGTTAAATCTTTGTCTCTTTGAATTTCAGGAACTCAATTTGTGATTATTTTAATTGTACTTGTAGTAAGACGTTCAATCTTTGCTTGGGATTAGGAAATAGCTTGCTTCAAAAAAGGTATATGGCTTAATTATTCTGTATTTATATTTTTATTTACCTAATTAGTGTAGTAAATTAACTATTGCTATTTGATATATTAATTTGTAGTGGTGGTAGGAGGTTGGGGGTGAGCCAATTGAATACCCTATTTGTGATTGATTGTTGTGGTATGGTTTTAGGAGGTTGGGGTAAGCCAATTGAAAACCCTCTTTGTTTGATATATTTTTTGTAAGAGTTTATTTTTTAAAAATAAAAAAGTGAATGTCACCTTTAAAAAATTATACTAACTAATTCTCATTTAATGATTACTTTCTTAGGTTGATAATATAATAGCATTTAATGATTACTTTCTTAGGTGGATAATATAATAGCACATCAAGAAGGAAAGAAAGGAAAAACTCTTCTTTCTTTCTTTAAATCAAGAGATAACATATCAAAACGAAAAAGTACACCATCTCCTTCTAATGTTGATACTCCACCTTCCAATGAGGATAAGCCTCATTCTAAGTCTCAAAGAGTCGAATGTGAGCATGAGTGTGAGACCCCAAAATTTTCAATAGCAATTTTTCTTATTTGTTATTATTTTATTTTTATTTATTGCACACATGGCATCTTGTCATTTGCTATAGAGTGTGCTATGTGGCCACTTGTTGAGAAGGGTGCATGAGAGTATTATGAATAATAATGGATGTCCACTACAATGAGAGTATTTGTAAAGGTGGATGGATTGTGTGTATACACACGCACACACACACACACACACAATATGCACAATGTTACACTAATCATATGAAGATAAAGATAATTTTATCTCTAGCCATATGACATCCACGTATGAACCCAATTCATATTATATTTCATATTCCAAAAATGATAAGGAGGCAGATAAGAGTGGTTGGAATGAAAATAAAGAAAAAGAAATGGAGAGGGGATTGCATTATGGAATTGTTGTCTCTAGTGTTATGGTGTTTTGATTATTTGGTGAGATGGAGAGGATAAGGGAGCAAGAACGTAAGTGGGGTGGTTGAATTATTTTGTTGTTTTATTTTATTTCATATAAAGATAGGATAAGAGATAGAGGAGAGGGAGAGAAAAGAAGAAAAAAAGAAAGAGAATGGGGTCCTCTGCAATCTCTCTCCATCTGTTGGTTGGTTAATTGGTTTTATCATCAAATTAATTAAATAGTATATATAGCATGGAAGATAGAAGTCAAGTGGGGAGGGGGAGAAGAGAAAAAGAGAGAAGAAAAGAGAAAGGGAAATCAGGGAGAGAAGAAAGAAAAGAAAAGAGAGAAGAAAAGAAAGAGAAAGGAAGGGAGAAAACATATGTAGGGGAAAGAGAGAAATAAAGAAGAGAGGTTTCTCTTCATGGTTTAGGTAAGATTCTTCTTCCAACTTCGATTTAAATTCGGATTGTGTTCCCCTCATCCTAAAATTATGAAAATTTTTGGAAATGTTTATACATGAATCTAGTTTCCACCTGTAAAATTTCATAGGTTAATTCGAAGAGATGAATTTTTAAAAAATTCAAACACTATTGCTGGGTTGAGCAAATTTATGTATTTCAAGATTTTTGTTTTACTATGCTTATCATACTAAATGGTGTTTTAGCCAAGAAAATACTTTTCCTTGAAGTATTTTGAGTCTATTTTTCTAATGAACTATGTTGGCAAAAAAAGGGATTTATTTTCTTTTGGGCAACAATTGCATAGGACATGTATATATATATATATATATAAATAAATTGTGTTAACCTATGTGGTTAGTATATGAGAACACATGAACACAATCAATAATAATATTTTATTATTTTGATATATTATGAACTGCGAGGTGGTTATCTTGATTCTTTTGAATTCAAGTATGAGATAGTAGTAAAGCTTATAACATAATGTTACTGTTTATTATGAATAACATTATGTATACTTGGAGCATGTTAATCGTTATGCATAAAATATATGCATATGATATTTGTCATACTCATTGTACAATAAATTGGCATATGGCAAATGGCTGTGATGTCTTAGAAAAGAGAAAGAAAGTGATTGGGCTTATAAGTAAATTCCATACATCTCTTAGTAACAATGCATTTTGAGAAAGTAAAATTATGCGCTTGTCACGTGGACATGTGTGTATGGGCGAGCATGTTGCGCGTGTAGGCAAAACGGACAATATTGTTACTTGGAGAGGTGCGGGGCATTACAGTGGCACAATTACATATGGTGGCTCAAGTTGCACTACTACAAAAACTGTCACAGGGGACACTTAAAAAGTGTCTCCATAGGTGTTTGGTGACACTTTTGGTAGTGTCACTAGGGGCTATGTCACTAAAGGTGACCGCCTCAAAGGGGATACTTTTTAAGTGTCCCTAATGTGTCCCTTTTGAGGCGATGAATTGCGACACTTTAAAAGTGTCCCCTTTGAGGCGGTGAATTGCGACATGAGGTGGTGAATTGCGACACTTTAAAAGTGTCCTTGATATGTTCACAATAGAGACACTTTTAAAAGTGTCCTCATTTACTCTTTTTTTTTTTTTTTTTGTAGCAAATGCTTCACAATATTAATATGCCATTAATATATGCTATTAAATCATATATATTCACCAATGGTTGTTCTAACATGCATTCATTTCTGCACACACAATATTAAAATATCCACACTAATATATTACTATATAATACTCATAAAAAAAAGAACCCACATGCATTTGCAAAATCTATATATATATATATAGAAATTAGTATCACCAAGTCAACACTTTGTTAATTAATATTGAATCTTCCAATTAAGAACCAAAAGTGTAACAATTTTTGCATAATCTAGTTTTTACAAATCATTGAACTGCGCGCAATCTTCATGTAATCAACAAAATGTCCATCCATATATATTGCAATCTTCCAGCCCCTGCACTAAAACATAGAGTTGCACTTATGAGTTCATACTGCAATTGATATATAAAGTTACATTTCATGAAAAATTAATTTACCATAAGAAATGTGTAGGTACATGACAGATGCATGGTAAAACTAACAATACAAACTACAACCAAATCACATGTCCATTAAAACTTCAATACATGTTTCCACATACACTTCTATTGATAATTAAAATTTAATTAAATTAACTTGTACTAAGAAATATTTTTTTATAAATATATTATTTAGAAAATTAAAAAAATGTAAAGAGAGATCGAGACGACTCGTCTAATTTATCTAGAAAGTTAGAAAAATGTAAAGTCTTTATAAATTCTCTATTCCAAATAGTTTACCTAAATGCTCATTAAAAGAGGATATCAATACCTACAAGATACAACTATGGCATGCCAAATCCAGGATGAAAAAAAAAGGGACAAGGGAAATGGTCGGGAAAAGAAAAAGTTATCGAGTAAGCAGTCACCTTCAGTTCATTATATGTAGCGTAGTACTGAGGGTACCTTCCCCCAGGTCCCCCCAAAGCTTCTTGCCATGCATCTATTAAAATTACTATCTTTTCCCTTACATTTAAGTCTGGTTGCAAAATAGAAACAGGAATACATCAGAGAATTAATAAATATCAGAATGGAGAAAAAGAAGCAAGAAATTGTTCCCATGTCAAGAAACTGTCAAATAGTGGTAGCTTTTAATTTTTTTCAAATATAATTACAAATTCCATTGAGAAAATCTCTAAAGAAGCTGGATTTATTTTATTAAAATTGATCAAACCCAAACTGAAAATACCCCTGTTTGGAATTTAATCAATCAATTATCATTAATTTTCTTGAAAGGCACAGCACAACACCATCATTCATCTCACAAACTCTCACATATAATGAAATTCAACAGAACAAGAGCTCTGTTAGATTGCCTAGAAAGCCAAAAAAAACTTTGAACTTTATAACTTATTTGAATTGGAGTTTCTGTTGTAAAATTCTCAATTTTGTTTTCTTTGCTTTTCGTACTATTTCTTACCAACCAAACATAGGTATGAAAAATGAAACTATAAGAATGGAAATGTTAAGAGGCAGAGAGCAGAAACTCACTGAAGAAGTTTGAGATTGAAAACATGACGAGAAATTGGAGCCGTTGAAGTTGCGCCCATGAAAGTTGAGCCCTTTTCATGGTGAGATTCTCGAAGACATCAAATTAGGCGTGAGCTTGTGAGTAATCGGTGTGAGCATAGAGTGAGAAATAGATGAGCTTTTCGTTCATGACAAGGTTGAAGGCGAAACCAATGTGAGATTAGGGTTCTAGATGAGATTCAGGCGAGGGTTTCCATCCTTCGTGAATAAGATGTGCAGTGAAGAGAAGGATCAGCAAGATGGAGGCGCCGGCTATGGAAGGGGTTAGGGTTTGGGCTCATGCGCAATGGAGAGAGAGAAGGTTTCTATCCATTTTGAACAATGACTGATCCAAGAATACAAGAGGGTGGGGTGACTCCCCGGGAATCAAGCCGGAGGCTGACAGCCGGAGAGTGAAGGTCGGAGAGTAGATTCAGGGTTCTAGGGCTCACCGAGGCAACAAGCTAACTAGAGAAAATGGGCGGGCTTCTAACGCGCGCATTTGGGTTTCTACCAAAAAAATCTCATCTCATTTCTATATATATAAAGTAATGCCAAAATGGCAATTGATCTTTAATAAAACGGCACCCATATGCGCGACACTTTTATAAGTGCTATAGAAACTATGATATTAAATTTGCATATATAGTTTAAACAATTTAAATGTTTTCTCAAAAACCAACCATCAGATCTATGTGATTTTTTGCATGCACAGTGTGTTTATATGGGACATCTTATCCAACGGTCGGTTTCACAAAAAGTACCCTCATATTAACATTTGTACAATATGAATAAGAACCATATGATACACATACATCTTTAAACAATTTAAATGTTTTCTCAAAAACCAACTGTCGGATCTATGTGATTTTTTGCATGCACAATGTGTTTATATGGAACATCTTATCCAACGGTTGGTTTCACAAAATAGTACCCCCATATTAACATTTGTACAATATGAATAAAAATCATATGATACACAAGTTTAAACAATTTAAATGTTTTCTCAAAAACCAACCATCATATCTATGTGATTTTTTGCATACACAATGTGTATATATGGAATATCGCATCCAACGGTCAGTTTTACAAAATAGCACCCCCATGTTAACATTTGTACAATATGAATAAGAACTATATGATACACAACTTAGATGAAACCAACATAAGTTATTTTTGTTATAATGGATAAGGTCAATTGACCGTTGGATCACTCTGATTTTTTGCGAGAATGGCATTCATAAGAAATTTATCCAATTTAACGGTGGCTTTGTTCTAAATATAATTGGATATGGCCTTTATTAAACTAACCTCACGCAACTTCGTGCTTAGTGTACATTGTAATTGAACGACTTAGGTTACAGGTGTAAGCAGGCTAAATTCACAGTATATTTCCAAAAAACCACACTTGGATCTCTATGATTTTCTGCGATCACGACATTGATAAGTTTATCTAATTCAACGGTTAGTTTTTTTACAAAAATCATAATCAAAAATGTGTTTTCCATTAGAAACTAAGTTAGGAAAATTTTAAAATTAAGTACAGTCAAACTTTTTGTTTGAATTATTGTATTTTAAGTTTTTAGTGTTACCAAATTTGAAAAAGAAGTAATAAATTAATGCATATATATATATTAATAATAATCAATTCAAAATGGAATTTAATTTAAAGCAAATTGGATTGGTAGAACGATCGAATTAATATAGTATCGGATTATATATTAGAGGTTCGGATTAATGGATCAGATCAATTTTGGTGGATCGGAATTCAGATCAGATCGGCCAATTACAAAAGGCCAAATCCAAGTAAACGGTCGGTCGGATCGATCTTGTCCTTTTAGAAGTTATAATTATATCATCCTTACAAATATATAATAATTTAAAATTTTAAAATAATTAACTATCTAATAAAAGTCTTTTAGTTAATTAGAGTAACAATAACATGATTGAATTAGAGTAAGCTAGCTAGATACTTTGAATTAAATTTTTGTTTTTTTTTGTTTTTTGAATATTAAACAATTATAAAAGATTGAATTAGTGGTATAATGCAATAATTAAAATTTTATAACACTAGGTTCAGGGTTCAAACCATGAAAAATATACCTTTTCATTTATTTTTAATACAATAAGTTCAAATTTTTTAACACTAGCTAGGTTCAGGGCTTTGAGAACAGCTTGAGGTAAATGTTCTTAAAATTAACCAAAAGAGAACGGCTTCAAGTAAATATTCTTAAAATTAACCAAAAGAGAATAGCTTTAAGTAGATGTTCTTAAAATTAACCAAAAGAGAACACCTAAAAGAGAACGGATTGAGGTAGCTGTTCTTAAAATTAACCAAAGAGAACATCTTCAAGAAACAGTTCTTATAATTAACCAAAAGAGAACATTTTAAAGGAGAGCTGTTCTCTTTAGCATTAAAAAAGCAACCCTATGTACTTTTAAGAACAAAATTTTTTAAGCTGTTCTCTTTGTGGATAAGGGGCCTGTTCTCGTAGGCATTTTTCCTTGTAGTAATAGAGAGGGAAATAGACAAGCTTTTCACTCGCGACGAGGTTGCAGGCGAAACCAATGTGAGATTAGAGTTACAAACGAGATTCAGGCGAGGGTTTCCATCCTTCGTGAATAAGATGTGCAGTGAAGAGAAGCAAGCTAACATCGGCGGTAATGTTAGAAGCTGGTAAGCAATCCTATCGGTGGAGGGGAGGTAATGGCGGGGGAGCTGGGGACGTAACGACGTCGGAAGGGATTGAGAACCCTAGGGTTTGGCTAAGAGAGAATGGGGTGCGGGGAGAGGGAGTTAAGAGAGAAAAAGGAGAGGGAGTTTAAAGAGGAATGGGCACGGGTGTGTGAAAAGTTGAAGCCAAAAATATTTGGGAAAGTATTTAAAAATGACTCACAGATAGAGACACTTTTCTAAAGTGTTCCTAATATTGCATTTATAGGGACACTTTTATTAAAAATGTCTCTATAACATGAGCTAATAGGGACACTTTTAAAAAAGTGTCGCCTTAAGTATTTTTTTTTGGACATTTACGCGACACTTTCCTAAAGTGTTGCTAATACTAGGTTTATGGGGACACTTTAATAAAAGTGTTGCAAAACATGATCTAATAGGGATACTTTCTAAAAAGTGTTGCATTAAGTAACTTTTGGGGACACTTACCAAAGTGTCCTTAATGTGCAAAAAAAAAGTGTCCCCTTTGACAGTTTTTGTAGTAATGTTGAGTGAGCAAAATGATTCATATGCATATCACTGATATAACTGTTGATATGGGATATACGTTGAGTTGATATGCCATGAAATGTATGCATGAATTATCATACATGAACTATTGATATGAGATGTATGCCATATGCATTGTATGAAATATTTGCATTTGGCACGAGGCACAGTTACATGTGAGATATATTGCATAGAAAATCATATGCATTTATGATTATTTATGTAACTATGGAAACGAGAAGTTGAGATACCACCCATGGACAAAAGATCTTAGAAACAGTTAGTGCACTAATATATCACCCTTGTTAAAAACAGCAAATAAATCCCCCTGTCAGTGAGTACAGTCACGGTAGGTCCTAAAAAGGTGGGGACTGGGTGACATATATCCTAAAAATGTGGGGATACTGTTGTGGCGAGATGGTGTATCCTAAAATAAGGTTACCATTAGTGTGAAATTTCTGTTTTACAGGACAGGCAGAACAGAAAAAATGATAGGTATGACTGCATAAGCATCGCATCGTATATCTGTCATATGCATAGAGTATGCATGTAGTGTGAGGTTATTTACTGTTAAAATGTGATAGATATATTCTGCAATATGTGAATAAATTACAGATGTGATGATCTTACTATGCGATGATGGAACTTGCTAATAGATATGATAAAATTTGAATGTGATGGATATATCTTACAATATGTAAATGAATATGGATATTATGACCTTACTATGTGATATTTGGTTGATGATGAAATTTGCTGATAAATTTAAGAATTCCAACGTTTGCGAACCTTACTGAGCAATAGTGGTTTTGCTTACCCCGTATATTTTTCCCCCCACAGGACTGCCAACCTAGTAAACTAGATGGAAATGTTTGGAGTTTGGAATACTCGGTGAATGATTATGGCAGTGTTGATCTTTCTCATCTGTGGACAATCATTTTGGGATGTACTCATGATACAAACTAGTACTCGACGCTATTTTTATATTTTTGAGATGTTGTAAATTATTTAAATTTTCCGTATGTGTATTTTGAATAATTTTTTTAAACTATATTTCATAAGGGTAAATAATATCTTGAAATTTATGGACATGCCATTAACATCCTGCTGCTTCTTTGTTTCTTGTCATTTTGGAAGGTTTGTCACTTCCTAAAACTTCTTGTATAGCTTTCTTTTAGGCATTACTTATTTGAAAAGTTTTACCTTTGTGAGGATTTTTATATCCCTAATGTTTTGTTCTTTCTTTAAATTCCAAAATCTAGGTATGTTTGGCGGAATTGGTAAAATCATTTGACATGAGCTTAGCTAAGGATTTCTAACAAGACCCATTGCCCGAGCCTTCCTTGAACCCTTTTCGAGCCTTCCAACCATGTGGTTGAACCCTTTTGGAATCCCTGTTGCCCCTTCGTTGAATACTAATCCGTTTTGACAACCCCATCCATTTGATCATAGGAGAAGAGAAGATACTTAAGTCAGCCTATTTAACCATCCAGAATGAAAATCTTCATGGAGAAAATGAAGAGATTTTGAGAACCATAAAAACTCTTGAGGAGACGTGCAGGATGTATTTCGGGTTGATCTCGAGATGAAAGTGCGAATGATATTTGAGGAAGGGATGCACATCATTACGTTTGAAGATGATGCATGAGGTTATGAACCCCAAAGGATATAGCCATCAAAATCAGAGTTGATATTGACTTTACGTCCCACTTTGCGATCAAAGGATTCAAGGCGAAGTGCTTAAACATAATCTTCATACTTCAGTTTTTATAAACTTTTCTCAAAAAATGCTTTTGAAAGCCCTCTTGGTTGTTTTTGGAAATGAGTGATATATATGAACTATTTGTGACGGTCCCCCTCTCTTCAAAGGTACTTTTACAGTATCTGCGTTAAAAAGTTCTTAAGTTGGCTTCCTTACCATAGGTACCCTAGTGTCGAGGTTAGGCTTCCTTGTGTTGAAGTAAGACTGCAATATGAATGTTGGTTGATTAGAAAAAGAATTGATATTGATAAGTTAGAATAACTTTCAAAGGATGGAATTATAGACATATGAAATTAATGCATAGAATGATGGGTATGAAACTTACACTAAGTGTAACAATTGTGTTGAAAAATGAAAGTGTAACATATAGTGATGCTGAAGACTATCATTGTATGTATTAATGATTTAATGCCTTGAAAGTTTATAATAACTTAGCACTATTGATAATTTTGAATCCCTTTGTCATAAAGAATGTAATTGGAAAGAAAATACCAAGGAAATGAACTTTGAAAATGTTTTATCAAAAACCTTGAAGGTATGCTTAGTTGAAATTGATTTTTTTGAAATAAAACTTTCTTAGTAGCATGGAAATGTCACTAGAAAGATTAGTGTTTTTTGAAAAAACATTAAGCATTACTTTCTTGAGATTTTTAGCAAACATCTGATATGCACACATTTGAAATAAGTTTTGAAAACTTGTCATGATATGATAAAATCATTTTAAAAAATTGTCAAGGTCAATGGAATCATGACATGAAGATTTTCTTTTGGATAATCATTTTTTGGGAATATTGTAAAACATATAGTGTGCATACATTTGAAATGTATTTTGAAAACTTGTCGTGGTACATCCAAATCATTCAGATAATAAGTGAAACTTATTTGAATCGTGATATGAGAAATTGGATTTTAAAAAATCGAAGTTTTGTTTTCTTGGGAATTTTATCAAACACTTGGTGGCCACCGCTTTAAGCTTGTAAAATGAGAAATTTAAGCACTCAAAAAGGGGAATGATCAACCAACATTCATAGAGTAGATTTTAAGCGTGCCATAGAATTTGAGGGATAGAAGATAGGGATGCGAGTTGGTCTCTTGATGAGAATGAGGGAAGAAAGATGAGTTAAGAGCTCTAACAATACCTTTGAGTTACTTTCATTGTTAAGAAAGCCTTGTATTGGTTAGAGAGGTTAAAGAGTGAATATCTTAGCCATGGATTTGAAGATTTGACGAAGTTGGTAGAGATTTGAAAAAATGGTATGAATCTTAAGTGCAAAAGCCGAGGAGAGGAATCCTATGTCTATTGATGTGTAGAGCAAGCTTAGAGAGAGTGATTTGCAGTGGTTTCAACGGGTGAAGATCAATTCGAAGTAATTCTCGTTGATAATATTGGTGATATTTGCAGAAAAATGATGTGAGA
The DNA here is from genome assembly GCA_017140935.1 of Hamamelis virginiana. Lineage (NCBI taxonomy): Eukaryota > Viridiplantae > Streptophyta > Magnoliopsida > Saxifragales > Hamamelidaceae > Hamamelis > Hamamelis virginiana. Next base: position 48,007 of record JAESVK010000245.1, read on the forward strand.
TAATGATTTGGAAATGATGAGTGTGTAGGCAAAGCCCATATCTGCCATATGGCAACAAAGCCTAAAGCTTAGAAAAGGGAAAGCAATGTTAACATTGATGAAAATACGACATGATAAAGAAGAGAGAAATTTGTTTGTTAGCTTGTTAATATAGGAATATGCATGATTATGTGAATAAGTATGCATGGAGTGTGCATGGAAATATGCGTGAGAATATGAAATAGTGAATTGAGACGATTGAATTTTGAGTAAAATACTCTATGAAAATGGATATGATTACATGAGAAAACCATATTTGACATATGGCATTTAGAATAAGAATATGATTTGACGAAGTCAAAGTTTGATGAATCCCGTATCTGACATAAGGGATTTGATGATTTCGAATGAGAATATGATTTGGCGAATTCCATGTTTGATGAAGCACATATCTGACATATGGGATTTGGAGATTTAGAATGAGAATACGATTTGGCGAAGTCCATGTTTGATGAATCCCGTATTTGACATAGGGGATTTAATGATTGAGAATATGATTTGGCGAAGTCCATGCTTGATGAATCTCGTATCTGACATAGGAGATTTGATGAGTTAGAATATGATGGTTAATAGACAAAGTCTATATTTGATGAAGTGTGATTGGCAAATTGGAAGCAAGACTTCCAAAAAAAGCACAAGCTCCAAGATAACTAGAAGTGGAACTTCTAGGAAGAGGCCAACCTCCAAGGATAAGAGATTTGAGTAAATACGAGCCTAATTCCCAAAATTAAGATAATTAGAAAATGGATTTCCAAGAAGAGTCGTTGACTCTGAGGATAAGATAATTGGAAGTGTGACTTCCAAAAAGGAATGTGATTCCCCAAGATAATTGGAAAATGGATTTCCAAGAAGAGTTGTTGGCTCCGAGGATAAGATAATTGGAAGTGTGACTTCCAAGAAGGATTGTGATCCCCTAAGATAATTGGAAAATGAGTTTTCCAATAAGAGTCGTTGACTCCAAGGATAAGATAATTGGAAGTGTGACTTCCAAGAAGGATTGTGATTCCCTAAGATAATTGGAAA
>JAESVK010000248.1:0-14732 GCA_017140935.1 Hamamelis virginiana
ACAAGTTTACATTACAAACCACCAAAATGTAAATGACAAGCATACTAACTAAATGAGTTGGATCATAATGGATTGCATGAATCAACTGTACACAAGCTATTGTTCCACAACTTAAATCAAAATCTTAATGTTCATAAACAGAAATGTAACTCCATGATTTGAGATCTACACCAGTTCTCGATACGTCAATAACTACTCAAGGGTCAATAGTGTTCCTTCTCTGAAACTAGTATTAAATACTTGGAGAGCATTTTTAGCATAACAATATGATGCAAGTTCAACTAGATTGAAAACTAAACATATTCCATTTTTAAAAGTTTCTATTTGTCTAGAACTAAAAACTCTACCTGCATCGTTCAAGGTCATCAGTGGAGGCTCCAAATGCAGGAATAATTTCTTGGAGTGCATTCAAGAAATCATCCATTGTAACTTTAATACTCTCCTCATCCACTGGCTTAGTAAGATCATCTAGACTTAGTTGTCTATTCAAAGCAAATGATACGGCACTTTTTACAACACCTTCAAGTTCTGCTCCACTATAGTTTTTCGTCCGAGCAGCTGCAAACACAAAAATGAATAAAGAAAAAGAAAAATCTCACAAGCATACGCGATTGACACACATACCAAGCTCTTGAAGGCTCACATCCGAAGCAAGAAAAGAATTCTCTTTCATCTTGTTTGTATGAATTTGAAGAATTTGTAAGCGGCCAGTTTCGTCGGGAAGATTAATCTCAACTTGAACCTCCAAGCGCCCTGGTCTATAAAGAAAAAATAAAAAATTTAAAGGATGTATTCTATTAAAATATGATATCATCTACTAAATGAGTGTATTTATTATCCACCCCAAAAAGAGAATGAGGGAAAATATCAAAAGTCTTACATAATTCAAATTACATCTAGTTACTTTCCATGTAGATTCCATACAACAACTTACTATTCTTGTTTGATAGTTATCTCATTTTCTATATGAACCAACAAAAGTACTGGAGCTCTACATAGACCATGAAAATTATCCTTACAAGCAGCAATACATCAATTTTAATTATTTGATTGTCATTTATACTTATCATGACATTAACTAACACGACAAAAGACATAGTTGTGTGTGTGTGTGTGAGAGAGAGAGAGAGAGAGAGACCTCAAAAGGGCTTCATCAAGCAAATCCTTTCTGTTGGTCATCCCGATAAGCAAAACATTATTCAAGGATTCCACACCATCTATCTGAAAAGTAAGCAGTTTCTTAGTCATCATGCCAATGGCATCTCTCAACCATTGGAATGACGAGAACACACAAGAAAAAGCACACTCACGTGCATGCATACACATGCACACAAGAAGTAAACAGGTAAAGAAGATGTAACATTGATTTTTCAAGATTCAGAAACCACTTGAAACTCTCCACTGACCTTTGTAAGTAACTGATTCACAATGCTATCATGGACTCCAGTACCATCTCTAGTTGATCCTCTTGACTGAAAATACAAAATAAAAGCTGAAGTATGTTTTTTAAAGTATAGCGTGGATTATATAACCAAACAACCTCAAATGCAATGTACATGATTATTCGCAAGGTATTGTTCATATAACAGATTACAACAAACCATGCCTTGAGTGGAAATGCGGACTATGTAAGCAGTAGAAATTTGGATGTGTTCCAGTGTGAATATTAAACTCAAATAGCATATTCCCTTATAGGTAAGAAGTGAAAAGCCACTCCAAAATGGACATGAACATTAAACTCAAATAGCATATTCCCTTATAGGTAAGAAGTGAAAAGGAGCTCCAAATTGGACATGTTTTTTCCCAAGAAACTTCCCTAGATTATTGTCTCAATGTCTTCCTTGTTTACAACCCTTCTCTACAACTTTGTTAAAATGCAACCTGCATCAGGGGTGACAAACACATTTCCAATCCAATTGGGAGAATGTTTCAATGACTTAGAATAGGGTCTTTGACTAGGAAATCATTCTTCTTTAGGACATTGATATTACTTGACCAATAAATGGAGAAGTATTTAGCAAGATTATCCATATATACAACATGAATTGGAATATCATTATAACTATACCCAAGGATGTTAGAAAACACAAAATTTGGTTAAATAATCATAAACAGGCTTTGCTAAACTTTGTTTCTAACATAGTCATGTACTTATGTGATATAATTTATAAGCTAACATATGCATCCATTAGAGCGAGAAAGCAGGAGTGGAGTGACACCTAATGAGCTAACATATGCATCCATTAAGCTAACATATCTCTTTTCTATTTTAATGCTTTGCCCATAAAGTATTTCTAAGAAGTAAGACCTCAATCTTCAATTGATCTAGTGTAAATTCTTTCACAACGAATTATTAATAATTTTAAAAAATAAACAGCACAAAAGTAGAACAGAAAACAAGGTGAAAGTGCTGTCAATTTTGCTAGTCATCATAGGCAACACACTGCTGCCATTCTCAGTTTACAAGGGACAAGAAATGTGAACATAAAGTTCCATATCTCCTACCTTACAAATAGCATCAATTTCGTCAAAAATTATGACATGCAGATCGCTTTCATCCCCTGAAAAATACAAGGACATACAGCATAAGTATACCAATAGAGAATAACGAGAAGGTAAACTTGGCACGCATATCTTCCTTACCGCGAGTCCTTTGATCATTCTCAGCATCAGCGAATAGGTCCCTAACATTCTTTTCGGTTTCACCAACAAATTTGCTTAAGACTTCAGGCCCATTAACAATCTAGTAAAGTTCACAAAAAGCATCACATTCCATAAATAACTAGCATAATTAATCAATCACTGACAAAAACTAAAGCACATATTGATGAGACTTGAATACCAAGAAAAGAAATAGAGGGAAGAGAGAGAAATAGAGAAAAAGAACTTAGAGAGAAATTAGAATATTAGGGAGAAAGAGAGATAGAACTCAGAATTAGGGAGAAAATTCATTAATCATCAAGTCTAACCCAAAATAAAGGGTTTATCCCCTTTATATAGAAAACAATCCTACTCCTACTAGGAAACTAATTAAAAGATAATTACAATCAAAACAAAAATATCCTAAATAAAATAAAGATCAATAACATCTAATTATTCCTACGGGCCCTCCTAGTATATGTCCTCCAAGTTTGTGGGTCTTGTGCATTATGATCCACATCAATTCCCCCGGCTGAGAAAAACTCTCCTTTGGAGAGTTAGAACGCTGGTAAACCTCCAAAAGATCAAGATCAAGACGCCGACACTCATCTTCCGTAATCCAGGTATCCTCAATGCCAGGGCGATCCCTCCAGCGGACAAGATACCGTCGGTAAGGACCACCATGTAACAGAATAGTCTGAGCGGCTATAAAATCGCCAATCGGAACGATGCGCAGAAGTGGGAAGCATGGGATAACGGGCACTGGAGCTGCGGTAGGAGAAAAGGTAAAACCACCTGTAGACAAACCCGGCACAGTAGGAGGCTCAAAAGTGCCTCGATAAGAAAACAAATCATCAACATTGAAAACAGGATTAAAATTCATATCAGAGGGTAAGTCAATTAAAGAAGCATTAGATCCCAACTTACGAATGATACGAAATGATACGGTAACTCGGGCATGCAACTGTTGGAAGGAATGTGTAGGATAACGAGCAGGGTGAATACGCACCATAACGTAATCTTCTTCATCAAAATTCAATTTCATACGATGAACATCAGCAGCTAATTTGTACTGTTCAGTATTTAAAGCAATTTTTTGACGGATGTCAGCATGGAGATCATGAATGAATGTGCTGGGCAAAAATATCAGTAGAAGTGAAAGGACGGTAGTCAGAGGAAAGGGAAACAGTGGCAAAGGATTGGCGAGAGAAAAGGTCACAGACAATTTGAAAAGGACTCTTACCAATTAATCAATTAATAGATCCAGTATACGCAAACTCCGCAATTGGTAAAATTAAGTCCCAATTTTGAGGACGCTTCCCTACAAGGCACCTAAATAAATTTCTCATAACCCGATTACATAACTGAGACCTATGGACAAAATCTATGGCACGTTGGATATCCCTCATAGGTGGCAACTCATCCGGTATAACATCTCTAAAGTCCTCTAATAAGGTAGTGACCTCAAGAGGAGGTTCAACAACCTTTTCTAAAGAAACCGGAAGTAACTGTTGGACTACAGGCACTAAAGATATGCTAGACTCTTGTCCTTCCCACACAAACTCCTTTCAGGAAAGGACATGGATATGGTTCTTGACAGGAGGTTGGGAGGAATTCTTAACCTTGGGATTTCTACTCGTGGGAAACGGTTTGGCAGGAAGCAAGCGAATAGATTTCCCATTGTGCTTAAAAATGTATGAATTATCCCTTCCGTTGTTGGTCACGTCCAAGTCGAAAAGCCAAGGACGACCAAGCAAAATATGGGCGACATCCATAGGGAGGACATCGCACAAAATCCTACCAGAATAGTCTCTCATCTGAAGAGGAACCAGACACCTCTCTGAAACCGGTAAAGAGGTCTTATCGACCCAAGCTACCCTATAAGGCTGAGGGTAGGGTTCGAGCTTTAACTTCTTTCTAGCTACACCGGCTGTGGAGACCACATTCATAGTACTTCCGCCATCAATCACAACCTTACAAACTTTATCCCCACAGCGAGATGGGACTGCTTCGGCTCATCATCGAGCTCGAGATTCCTCTCAGCATCGGAAGTATCCTCAGGAGGGGTATAATCTGCGAAGCAGAAGGGTCATCGGATTCCTAATCAAGAACGAGAGTGCGATGGGGACAACAGGCAGCAATGTGACCCTTGTTGTGGCAGTGAAAACACTCAATAGCAGAGCCACTTAGGTGACTGTTAGTACCGACGACCTCTTTTTCCCTAGAAGTGCTAGGTCCTAGATTAGGTTGGGTACCCCTCCTTAAAGGAACTGACTGAAGTGGAGACTAAAATTGACGAGACTCCTCAACTTGGGAAGCTAAACGCCTTGGGTTAGGAATCCGAAGGAATTTCTCTATGTCCCGAGCCTTGTTATAGGCTTCCTTTAAGCTATCGAGAGAGTATAAGGTAACTTCTCTCTTGACATCCAATCTTAGCCCATTGACATATTTAGAGAGAGAGACCAAAGGATCTTCCTCTATTTCGCACCTTCCCATAAGACCCTCAAAACGCGCGGTGTAATCCTCAACACTGGCAGTACCCTGTCTTAAATTATGCCACTGGGAAGATCGGAGATACTTCTCCTTTAACCTTCGTCTCATCTCAGCCCAGGTGACTATAGGACCTTCTCCTAATCGCTCTAATTTACGCAACACACCCTGCCAATAGCATTTGGCATTACTTGTTAATTTCATTCTAGCAAAGCAAACACGTTGTAGGTCAGTCATCCTATACCAATCACAGTATTCCTCTATATCATTCAGCCAATCTAAGAAGACAATAGGATCAGTCCTACCATCAAAACTAGGAGCTTCGAGTTTCACCCTCGTGGTGATATCTTTAGGCTCGTCATGGAAATTCCTAGGCTGTCTATGCTGGGCATCCTGATACCTACCTTGGTGTCCTCTCGGCCTATAATCATATTCTAAATCATCCTCAAATGGATCAGCAGGAGGACCAAAATCCTCTACATGTTGCCTAGGTACTGGGACTTGTCTAATGTGGTTAAGGAGGGGAAGGATTCTTGCTTGAGGATCCATGGGCCGCCCATTGGGTTGTTGAACGATCGGGGGATCATTGGCAACATCCCCGGGGTCATAAACTTTACCCTGACCTCTAGACTGGGCTAACTCCTCCCTAAGTGTAGTGATAGACTCACGGAGTGTGGTAAACTCAATCTTAGTGTCACGATCAAATCTGGTAAATGACTCTTTCAAAGTGACTATATCCTGCTCGACATTGGTCATGTCTTGCTCTAGGGCTATGCAGCGGTCAGTCAAAGTCATGGTGAAAGGCAATGAAGTTGAGATGGATATGTGAATGGGTGGTGGCTGTGAAAAGGTGGTGAATGCTGACACGTCTTAAATTACTTAAATTAGAAAGACAAATTACCACTAATGAACACTTAAGAAAATTGAAATAAAATGAAAAAAATATGCAAGTTGCGTGCCTAAGTATGAAATATGTGAAGTAGGGAATGAGAATGCAATGAGTGTGTGAAATATATCAGAAAGATGGCCTAAAGTTTGAAAAAAAGGAAAGGAAACAATAAAGAAAATATGACAAGAGTAACGGCTTTCATTTTGCTCTTTTTTTTTTACCGTTGGGAAAAGGATAAAAGGCTTAAAAAGGGACTTAACACAAATTTAATAAGCTACCAACTAATTGAAAGAAAAATCCACAATTTTCAATGAAAATGAGATGTGTACTGTTCACCGAGGCGCAATGATGTGTAAAACTCCACTGTGGAGGTCAAATTGACCCAAATGGATTGCAAAATCGGAACCGGGACATCGAAAAATGCTGGGAAGGGGCCAAACTGTAATTCCCAGAAAACTGAGGGGCCAAACTATAATTTCCAGAAATTTTGAGGGCATAACGGTAATTTCCAACAAGTTTGAGGAGCAAACTGTAATTTCCAAAAAAAATCTATGATGTCCTGACAATTGGCAGTCAGTGGTCAAAGATTGATCGGGTCGGTCAACGGGTCGGGCCAACAAACCGGATTGGCGGGTCAAATCCAAGTCTGGTAAACGGGTCAGGTCCAAGCCGGGTAAGCCGAGCCGACCCGATGCAGAAGCGAGCTGATGCTGGAGCGAGCCAAGTCAGAGACTGATGCTGGGCATGTGGATCTGACGTGAGGCGTGTGGATCTCACGCGCAGAAGCAGAAGTGGCGCGTGTTTGACTTTCCGGCGACCTGGTTTCTTCCGGCGACTATGGAGACGTTTTGGGGTGGTTCGGTACTCTGGATGGTCGTGGAAGGTAGTGTTTTTTTTTGCTACAGTGGGGGCACGGGTCCTTGTTTCTTCTTATTTATATATATATATATATATATATATATATATATATATATATAGAAAGAGGCAGTGAGTAGGTATGGGGGCGGCGAAAAGGGAGTGAAAAGTGAGCGAGTCGTGCAAGCTACTGTGGAAGGTTTCCAAGAACATGAGTCGGAGGCAACGAGTATGGAGGCAACGAAAAGTTTGTGGATCGAGGTGATGCTCTTATACCAATTGATGAAACTTGAATACCAAGAAAAGAAATAGAGGGAAAAGAGAGAAATACAGAAAAAGAACTTAGAGAGAAATTAAAATATTAGGGAAAAAGAGAGAGAAAGAGAGAGATAACTCAGCATATTAGGGAGAAAATTCATTAATCATCAAGTCTAACCCAAAATAAAGGGTTTATCCCTTTTATATAGAAAACAATCCTACTCCTACTAGGAAACTAATTAAAAGATAATTACAATCAAAAGAAAAATATCCTAAATAAAATTAAGATCAATAACATCTAATTATTCCTACGGGCCCTCCTATTATATGTCCTCCAAGTTTGTGGGCCTTTTGCATTATGATCCACATCACATATTACTAGAAACTAACATTCTGTTGCAGTTGTTATTCAGAAACGTTCCTTCAGCATTTCAAACAGAAAACAACAAACTAAAATCAAACAGCGAGTGAAGGTATGATGCAGCAATGTTCGTGCAGTTAGAGAAGGCATGCATATGCTTACATGTGGTGGCATAGTGACCAGATTATTCATGTTTTGTTGCAGGTTAACTGTTACTTTTGAGAGCAAAGAAAAAAGGGTATTAGATTTTGGCATATCTTGACCAAAATATTAATTTGGCCATGAATGAGAATTCTCTAAAGAGGTAGTTAACTGTCTCTCCATCAATATTCAACAACATACAGATTTAGAATCAGCAGCCTTGCACTGTTCTCAGACTATGTATGTCATGGATGAGTTTGAGAAGCACGTATCCATTTACATTAAATTAATTCAAATTCTAGAGATTTAACGAGAGTTATTATAGCCTGGTAGTGAAAAGAGTGTAATTATAGGCATGGTGACAATGGATATTGGACAATGAGATAGCAAGAAGAATACAAGTTGGAAGAACACAAGTTCGCATAATTGGAAAGGAAATAGAAGTGAATGATACATGCCTGTGTTTCTCAATTAGGAGTGCATGTCTTAATGTGGTTTTGTGAGTCACCCATGCCTATGGATAGCTATTTGCTCCTGCGCCCCATATCAAAGGAGTGAAATTTCCAAACCTTAACAAGGAAATGGATCTAATGGCATGTCACAGTGTGAGGAATAATTTGCATCTGTCTGCTGGATATTCTCTGATTCCCCATTAAGACATTTTTAAATAGAGGTTAGCTGTCAAATTGATCCACTGGTTAGTGCCCGATGGATCCACTGGTCACTAGACCCTTTTTTCCTTTGACAAAATGAAACACTTAATCTCTCATTAAATAAAGAATTCCGATAGATTACCATCAGTCAATAAGAAGTGGATCGATTTGTTGAGTCGAGTTCAGTTCAGTTGTCCTAAGCATTACACTCTATTTGAAACTTAATACACCCATCACTGTAACAGCATATAATATGCCCACAAAACCAAATAATTCCTACAGATTGTCTTACTTACACCAGCTTCAAATGGAACTCAATTAGGATGAGTAACATTTCATCCTAAGATATTTTTGATAGCCAATATAACATATTACGGAATCAATCTTTAAAATCCAAACTGAAATATGCAAAATATAATATTCCCTCCGTCGCATAAAGATAGGCCATCTTTCTTTTTTTGGATGTCCCAAAATGATACGCCACTTTGAAAAGTCAAATTATACTTCTTTTAACTTTCCTACATTACCCTTTCTTATTCCAAGATTGTCTTGACATGACGCCACAAGCAATTGTAGGAGAAATGATAGTTTTGGAAAGAAAAGGTAAAAAAGGTGATAAATTAATACATTAACGAATTTTCTTCATATGCATGCTTTTTGAAAGTGGCCTATCTTTATGGGACGGAGGGAGTAGCAAATTATCAGTGACTATAGTGGATGCATAAATTTGAGAACTTGTTAATCTCATCTAATGGTTGTTAAACTAAAATAAAAATAAAAATAAAAGGCAACCTTAATCTATTTCTATCCAAAGGATAAAAACAATGGAGCTCAATCATTCCAATATGTTACCAAGCCATGAAGATGAGAATAAAAGAATTATCAACATCACTAGACAACTCTATAATTTCACTAAACTTTCCTTTGTTATCAAATAGTGATATCCTGTGAACACCGAATAAAAAAATTTCATCAATGGAAGGGAAACAGTACAACATTCATCAACTATTTAACTTTAGAGATAGGATATGATTATATGAATGACCAGGATAATAAAGCAAATGTAAGATAGTGATATCAAACAGCTAAACATTCCTCTCTTAAAATATACATAAAAAATGGTGAAGCCAACTCCAAACCTTTGGTTCCCTCCCATTCAACATTTTCCCAATTTGACGAGCCATAAGAGTTTTGCCAGTGCCGGGAGGCCCATAGAGTAGCATTCCCTTTACATGTTTAATCCCCAATCTGGAACATCAGAAGCTTTCTAATTAAAAACAAGAGTATAGATATAAACCATACTTGAATTTCATAAAAATTAAACAATTTTATTACTTATTGGTCACATGGGGTGGAAAAACTCGAGAGGCAAAAGCTCTTCGAAATATATCTGCAAACTCTGCACTTAGACCACCTATACCTAGCGACTGGAGATTAAATTCCTTTTGCCTAAAGATGTTGCTACTGGTAGCTTCACGCTGATTAACAACCTGTATGGTGTGAAAAATGTGACATATTAATAATATTGCACCAAGTCGATCAACTTAAGCATGATCAAATATGTGAATCAGTAAATGGAAAATGTGTTGAATTGATCAAATCATCAAATATGTATTCACCAGAGAACTGAGTAGTATAGTAAGAGGACTATGCAAGTGTGTCAGATGTCTCTAATGGCATCAATGCTCGGAATTATCACAGCCATACCAGATGTTATCTTAATCAATGATTAAATATAGAAAATTCCACCAAGAAAAGGCAAGTAATGGTGCGAAATTAAGAGAGAGAGAGAGAGAGAGGTATTAGCTATCATATATATAGTAGCTAATTTTTCACCATTTTTCAATTATTAGAGCAAGCCATGAGAGGAAAATACAATAACTAGAAAAAAAAGTGTTATTACAATAATAATGAGAATAAGAAGAAGAAGAAACCAAAAAAATAATAATAATAAGCATACAAAAAATAAATCGAAATAGGACCTTTATTCCACTTGCATTCGATGCTTCAAAAACAAAGTAAGTGTCACTTGAAATCATCCCTCTTTCAGGAGCATTTGATTTTTCTTGTCCCTCTACAGCAGCTTGATTGACAGTGAAAATATAATTATTGCCATGATATTCAAACGATACTTTTTGACCTGTTGTCATAACCTGCATGTCAAGGGACCAATTTTCCACAAATTTAATCGACACCCAAAAAAAAAAGTAGCCAAAGACCATAAATGCATTAATAATGCCAAATGAATTACACATAGATTATTCCTGATTACAAGGAAATGGAATTATGGAGAGAGAGAGAGGGCAGCAAAAATCAATAAATCTTGCAAGATATTTAGATGAATTGATTATGGCCATTTTGTACAAGCAAATCATGTTCAAAAACTTGAATTCATCTAAAGTGATTCCTGATCCCCATATTCTCTTTGGATGGTTGGAAGAAGTCTTTGCTGTTCAGAGGGGGGAGGGGGGAGGTTGAACCCTGTGCAAGCAGTTCTATCTAGTATTATTGTTTATTATAAGTCCATTTTTAGGACTCCTATGAAGGTAGGAATAAAGATTGAGAAGCTCAAGAGAGATTTCTTATGGGAAGGTTGGGGATAGGGGAAAATGACACACTTAGTAGGTTGAGATATTGTCTTTCAAAGTCTAAGGGAGCGCTTGCTATGGATAACATTGTTAATAAAAATTTGGCTCTAATTATGAAATGGCTATGGGGGTTTCCACTTAAAACTAATTCATTTGGCATAAGGTTATCAAGAGCAAGTATAGGTTACAAAAAAAAAAAAGGATGGACGCTAATAGCGGTAGGGGTTCACTAGCCAAAGCCTGTTTTAAGGCATTTCCCAGGGTTTACCTCCTTTTCTCGTTTTGCGTCCTGTATTGTTGGAAATGGGGAGAGAATTAGGTTCTAGGAAGATGTGTAGAGAGGTGAATATGCTTTTACTTCTTTATTTCCTAGATTTTATTCTCTTTTTCTTGTTCATTATGCACCAATTGCTCATTTTGTTGCCTCTTCTTTTCTTTTGAATTAATATTTTCATTTTTCCACAAATCTTAATGATAGAGAGGTTCATGAGCTCTCTTCTTTATGGTCCATTCTTGAGGGTGTCTTTTTGAAATCTATGGTACAAGAAAGGAGGGGGTGGTAAATTATTTGGGAAGCTAAGGTGCCCATAAAAGTTCAGGTTTTTCTTGGTCAATGGCACATCAAAGAATTAATACTAATATCTTGCTGCAAAGAAGAAGGCCTTATGTATCCTTTTCCCTAGTGGTGTGTGATGTGTTCTCGGGATGGCATCATGGTGAGAGTGTTGATCACTTGTTTTTGCATTGCCCAATAGCTAAAATATTATGGAATGATTTGTTTCAACTTGTGGATTGTGTTCGATTGCTCCTTTATTTGCTTCAAATATGTTGGTGACTGAGTTTCGAGTTTTTGGGTATTCTAAGAAGGGTTTTTGGGTATTCTAAGAAGGCACTTGTTTTATGAAGATGTATAGTGATGACTATTTTTTGAGTGATTTGGTTAGAAAGAAATGCAATAATTTTTTAAGACAATTTTCTCAATGTTGATGGGCTTTAGGATAGAATTTGTTTTTTGACTTCTTTTTGGACTTCAATTTCTAAGGATTTTAAGGGTGTGCCTTTGTTTGTTATTTGGGGTGATTGGCTTGATTGGCTTTCAAGATGTGGGCATTGGTTAGTTCTTTTTCTTGTTTGGTTTTTTTTTTCCCCTGTGCAAGTAGAACACCTTGTCCTATTTTTTTTCTATTTAATTCATAAAATAGCTGTTGCTTATCAAAAGAAAAAATGAAAAGTTTAGCAAACGGACATTATGTGAGCTGCAAACAGAAGTATAGAGCATTGGATCTATTGCCAAAAAGAAACAGCAGCGGAAATTCTCAAATAATGGTGGGCAAATTTTTATTAAGGACACATCACTGTTGGATAAAGATTTCTTTCACTTAAACCATTGGTCAAATTTTGTGTTCTTTCTTTATATGCCAGCCATCAAATATATTCAAAATTGTCCAGTAAATTTTTCATCTCATTATCCTTGCTCTCAGCTCTGAAGTAATACAGAAAACTAACAACTGAGATAAGAAAGCTCCAGCTTTGACATAAATCAGATCATATCACATCAAATGAGATTAATGCAGCAAACCATAAAGAAGTTACAGATCTAAGGTTTTATGCAAGCAATTGTTAGGAAGTTTTAAATTAGAACATTAACCTCTGGTGCAAATTCTAATTGAAGAAACGAATCCAAATCCCAAAATTTTATATCAATCGCAAAATTTCAATCAACTTTAGCTTACATGCAACTGTGTGGTAATAGCAAGCATATGCAATAAATAATCCATGCAAAACCCTACCTGGCCAATAAATCTCCTTCTAAGTTGCTGAGACAGAAGAGCAGCATCAACCTACAAAACGGAGTAAAATATTTCAATCCTACTACCCTCCATGAAGCACAGCAAGATTACTAAAAAGGATTGTCGACAAATGGTCATGCATGGGAAAAAGGAAAGAGAGGGGGAAAGAACTAGTGAAAGAAATAAATAAACACTACAGCAAACTATTAAGGATGTCTAAAAAAAAATGCATACCTGTTCACTTTTAGTCCCCTTTTTCACAAACTCTAGCTCAAGCGTGAGCAATGCCAGGTTGAAATTATCAGGGGGAACAAATCTAAAGGTTTACCATAGAATAGTTAGAAAACATAAAATTGTGCATGAAATGAAGCAAGGTGTTACCAAGCAACCTGCTCACAGATATTGCATCCCCAGTAGAAACTCTTGCATGCCGTCGTTGGATGGAATTTAGGGCAATATAGCCATCACGTAGGCTATCATGAGCAGTATGTCTTAGTTAAGGCCACAGAGAAGTAACAACTTTAAGATTCTGATTAACATGAACAGAACAATGCTTAAAACAAGCACAATATCAGCTCTCCTTCCCTAGTTTTTCATTAGCATCAAGTGAACCAGTTACCACTTCATGGTTCATATAGTTGTGGCACCAAAAAAAGTTTTTACCATGCAAAAGCATTAGTTTCAAATGAATCATCAGGAGGCAATGCATGGAAACTCTAGATTTCAATCGTGTAACAAGTAAAGTTCGAGACACGAAACTTGATTATCATGCTTCTGCTTCTCCTAAACAAAATTTATTTAATTATTTAAATTAAGGAAAAATACAACCAAAAAAAAAAAAATCAATTTTGATAACTTATTAGACTACAAAAACACCTACCACTGATAACAATACACTTCTGAGATAAATTGAGGACCTTGATGCATGTTTACAACAAACACCCCCCACCCCAAAAAACAAAAAACAAAAAACAAAAACAAAACTCAGTAGGATAAGGCATAAATCACACTCAAAGTCCATACACAACTGCAAGGTCATCAAAACTCAAACACCCATGTCCATGTATTTTCTTTTTTTCTTTTCTTTTCATAATAGCATTTGAAAGCACATTAGCCAGGAGTGAATGAAACCCATATTAATTCATAGCTAATGTGGGCACGATAAGGAAATTAAAATAATCTAGATAGAACTCCTTATACCCTGTTGGAAAATATGCGATTGTGTAATTTCACAAGTCCACAAATTTTTTTATAAAAAAAATGTAATTCTATGTCTCCCAACAATAGATGTACTAGACAAGGAATGCTCCATCAAAGTAATAGAATAAGGCCAGTCAACTATAAAGAATCTATATGAATGAAGACAACACCATTAACTCCAAATACGAGCTGTCTACCAGATACCAGTTCAAACCCCTTCATATCATCTATGCAGTTGTTGTGCCATGTTTGGCCGAATAATTTAAAAGAAAAATAAATTATCCAAAACTGGCTGTAATTTGGCAATTCAGACTCTGAATTTGCAACTAGAGAAACATGCTTTTGATGTAGAATACCCATAAATCAACTGTTTCAAAACATTTCTACACAGAAAACACTCATCATTGCATCAAAAATAAATAAATACAAATGGTTGCACGCACAAATCATTTAAAATAAAATTAAATTATCCAAATCTAGCTGTAATTTGGCTATTCAGACTGTGAATTGCGACTTGAGAAACATGCTTTCGATGTAGAAAACACACAAATCAAATGTTTTTCAAAACATTTCGATACAGCAAACCCTCATCATTACATGAAACAATACAAATCGTTATACGCACAAATCATAAACCATACAATCAGTAATGAATCATAGGTTTATAAAAACAGAAGAAAACACAAAATAAAAAGGATATTATAGAGACAGAACGAATGAATCGCCGACAAATGCTAAAGCTGGAACAGAGAACTTGCGGAGATAGGAGTGCGAGCAGTAAGCGAGATTGGTGAGAGCGAGATCTGGAGCTGGAGTGTTGGTGACGATCATGGTCGTTGAAGCAGAAGATGAAAACGCCATTGTTAG
>JAESVK010000248.1:27172-64958 GCA_017140935.1 Hamamelis virginiana
AAAAAATAAATAAGTACTTATAAAAAACAAATCCAAACGGTGCCATAATTTCTTAAATTTTTTTTTAAAAAGCAAACAAGTGCATATAAAAAACAAATCCAAATGGTGCCATAATGTAAATCATTGAAACATTATACTACTAAAGAATGTCAAGGAAGTTTTGGATTTGGTGATGTGAGATTTGAAAAATGCTTTGGTTATTTTAATGTGTGGGATCCAATATGCTTAATGCGATACAAGAAATAAAAGTACTAAAAATGCTTTTCTTACAAACAGTTTGTTACTAAAAAATTGGATTAATTAAATGGGGCAACAATTCTGTATCATCCGACACTTTTAACCCGAAATTAAAAACTACCCTGACGTATCGTGGTTTGAGTGGTGTGTGAAAAAGTGAAAAACGGTTTGAAAAAAGAGACCTCACCACTCAAAGCAGGACACATCAGAGTGGTTTTTAATTTCGGTTAAAATGTCATGGGGTGATTGATATTATTGGTCATTTTGCTGCAAAATGAAAGGAAGCTCTCATGGCCACATGATGCTTGTCTGGGTTTTTAGTATTATAGTCTTCTACTTTGGTAGCATTGCTCTAAAATACATGCATTTTGATGTGTTTTCTTGTGTGTTTTTTTGGTGGGGGTGTGGAGAGAGAGAGAGAGAGAGAGAGAGAGGCAATTGATAGAATTGAACTTAAAAGTTTTGAGCATGATTTCCAAGCTTGCATGGTTGCTAAACATTTGAAGTTTTGAAGATACATAAAAACCAAACATTTGAAGTTTTTGCCCAACACTCATCACCCACTTGCAAGAGAAAATATAGAGATTGGATCTATGCCACATAATTTTAGTCACGATTTTCGTGTCAAATTTAGGAGTCCTAAGACTCAATTAGGCTCACAAAAAATGCCTAGCTCAATCTTGACCTAGGATCAACAAAGCCAAACTTGAACAATACATGAAAAAAAATTTGAAGTTTGGAAACCTAACTATTTTGAACTTTAAAGAGTTGTTGTAAGATTCCAAACTTTCTTCTCTCTATCATTTTCTTGGCAACCAAATAGAATGTTGTAAACACAAATTTCGTATTCTCCTAAAAAAACTAGAGAACAAGAAAAATTTGTACAAATTATAGAATTTCTGAATTTGATATGTATAAAATATGTATGTGAGTACAATCTTCTATTGTGCTCCTCTAATTAAATCTCATCAACACCTCACCAAATTTTTGATGTGTACAAATGCAAACGAAAGTACTTTCCATAGTGACCCTACCTTCAATCCAAAATCGCGTTACTTTTGGACCTTTTGGTCCCTTGTGACCCCAAAGGGTTCTTACTTACTGAATCGGAGACGAAATTCAGGACACATACAGAACATAGCGCAGCAAGAACTAGCGATCATACTCCACCCAGAAAAAGAGAACATAAAATACTCCTTACACTTAATTTATTAAATTGAAAACAGTTAATAGTTAGGAACAAGTCATTTTCATCATAAAAAATCCGAGTCATATCTGCCTTTTGGACTAGATCAACAGTGTTTTCTTAGTGCTATTAGACTTGATCCCCTCTTAAGAGATTGTACCTAAAAAAAAAAACAAAGTTAATATGTCGTATATATATATATACTTTGGGAAGTGATGCAATCTAGCTAGGCAACATTAACGAGCTACAAATTTAATTAAACAAGCATAATGACGTCGCTTTGTTTCTGCTAAACATGCCCAAAAACGTCGCTAGATTGGGCAGGTAAAGTCACTTTGATTACTAAAATTAAGACGACCCAGTAAGCATCGATTATTTGACACAAAAACTACATATTGGAGGAGGATTAGGAGTTGTCGTTACTCGATTTAATTAAACCGGATTAATGCAGCTACCGATATAGAGAGAATATTCTCTAGGATTAAACCATGGAAAAGTAGCTTAGGTCTATAGAATTGTTCAACAGTCTCAATCAAACTCAAGGCTTTAATATAAAAGTCTTGCATTACCTTATTAAGCTAATTAATTGAAACAACATAGATTGATCAAAGCACACGAGTGTTTTTGTTTTGAGTTTAGGTTTCAAGGGTATCTGATTAGACTAAACACCATTGGCATGCATTAATTAACAATTTTGTACAATACGTGTATAGACATGCAGTCATAGTTTATGTATGTTATAAATTAGAATTATATATATATATATGCACTTTCCATGGTTGGAGGAACCTCCTCCAACCCTATGATTTGGTTGGGAAAAATACATGACCCAGGAACATATTTATCCTCAAAACACTTAATGTGTACAATAATAATTGATAGATTTTCAAGTATGTAAACTTAGGTGTAAAAAAATTGAATGCATATATATATACCCACATCAGTCATGAGTTGCGATCAAGGCTTTATTGAGTTGAGTTGTATATCTGTAATTATTTTGCGGTTCGAGAATTTATTGAAAATTCTCAAAAAATTGAAAGAAAATCTTCTCCTGTCTTCTTTCCGTATGGTGCGTGATCTCAATGGATGGATTGTAACTCATGACGTGCCTGAGATTAGGTACCAATCCCTCGTATTTATGAAACAGCAATATTACAATTCCTTTATATGGGAATCTGGCCAAGACATATTGGGATGGGCTCGACAACACCTCTTGTATTTTGATGGAATTGAGTTACGGAAATTCCATCATTTTTCTTTATGAAAACCAATATGCAAGTCTTATGCCACAAGTCGAGCTTCTAACTCAAAAATCTAGTTCATTGCATGGAGGTACTACACCCACCTTATAAGCCGGTCACACCCTTAATTAGTATGATGGCTTGCTGTGCTTGGCATGACATCGAATTGGGAATCGAAACTGCTCTAATACCATTTGTCCCTGGTCGGATTTTTAACCCTAAAGACTAATTCAGTAGGTGGAGGTACAAACCCACTTTACGAATTCAAAACTTTCTCAGTGTCTATCTGATCTAATATAAGAACCCTATAACTTCTAAGGATGGCCAATTCTAATCTCAACTAACAACACACTCTAATAAGATGCACAAAACTCAATAATCCTTTTGGGGTCACTAACGATCACCAATTAAGCTTATCAAGTTCATCTCCTCACCCAACATGACCTTTGGCTCAATAATTCATGTCTCTCTTTTTATGGGATGAGAGGTTCTGATTCTATTCTTCATGAATGAGAATTGGACCATCCTATTGATGTACCATCGCTTGGCAAAAAAAATAAAGTTCACCTCCTCACGAAATCAAGCATAAAGCATTCTCACCAGTTTGGGTTTTCGCAAATCATAAATATAAAGAACTCTTTTTGCCCAACTTATGAAAATTTTTCTTACACATCTTTCTTGAATTTTGTAATAATATTGATATAATTATAACATATTAACAAAAATAGCATTACCTTTTCATAAAATAATGAACAAGGACCAGTATCTTAATATCTAGTGACCAATATAAAGCAGATAACATGTGTTTAATCCTAAAAACAATACTTTAGAATTGCAAGCAAATAATTTATGGAAATTAAGCAATTCTTGCACCATAATTGTTCTTATTATTTTTGGCAAAGAGATTGGAAAAGTCTTAATAAGTACCCAATTCTCCCACCAAAAGAGGATTAAAACCCTATTGATTTAGCTAAATTCTCTTATCGTAAAAATAATATAAATGTGTATCGATGTGCTTTTATATACTTCAACGCCCGCCCAATTGTAAAATCACAGTCGAAATGGAAATATTGGTCTCATTGTGATAGTGGATTGGTGGCATTTTTTCCTTTTTCATTAGTATAAAAGGTTGGTGATTCAAAATAGGATTGATTCAATATTTTCTTATCGTCAAAAAGATTCATTATTTTTATAACTACCTTATGATGTGGCGGAATCCAACACTTCTTTTTTAAGCAACCTCTCTCCCAAATAGTAAATGACTTATTTAGATTCACTTGGGACACTTTTCTAAGAACTTTTTTTGGGATACATAGGGTCTGTATGGGAACTTTGAAAACTGAGCCCGACTAGTTCTGATCTCTTTCTGTTATATAGTTTTTATGTAAACCAGCTTCCAGCTAGTTTGAAAAAAACTATGTTATGCCTTATTTTTTGGATATGATTGAACTGATTTGTAGAAAAAATGCACTTACCAAACAATACTGAATAAAAACTAGATAGACGTATCCTCAGCTGGCTAGGGTTTTAAGTTTGCCAAATAGCCCCATAATATTGCTGTTAAGAAAAATAGCACTATAAAAGACTTTTACTTTTTTATTTTTTTAAATATCACCAATTTTTCAACCATAGTTTTTTCATAAACCATCTTATCATTTTAATTTTTGGCATATCTAACATATATAATACGGTCATTTAATCTAACAGTCTCTTTTTTTTAATATTTGTATTTTTACTATTGGACCTACACAACTGTAAATAAATAAAAGGTCATATAATTAAAATACCAAGGCTATTTTCGTCACATAATTCTAACTGTTACTTTGTACCGTATCCAGTATAATATATCAGCAGAGAAAGATACTGTTGGTATATTCTTCTCGTATCCGTTCAATAGTCTCTATATCTTATTGGGTGTAAATGCCACTCAAAACCGTCAACGTTGTAGAGAGAGAAACAATTCAAAGAGCGAGAGAGAGAGAGAGAGTGCCATGGTTGAGAGGTTCGGTTATGGCGTGATGAATGGGATTTGGGGAGGGACTCTGCCTCTCTGAAATCCAAAACTTTTTTCCTTTCTATTCGGTCTTCAGTAAGTTTCTTGGCAAAGAATGAGAAAGTGAGAGAAAACATGAGAGGAGAGAGACTATCATTGATTAAGCTTCTGGCTTTGAGTTCCTTTGATTCTCTCTTGTAGTCTTCATGCGGTTTTCTGGGTACCAGTGATCTTGGGAAGTGGCAAATGGTACAGTTCTTTGCTCTGCTGTTTCTGTTTTTCAATCTTTTGTTTCATATGTTCATGTATATTGGTGGGGTTGATGAAAATTAAGGTTTAGTTGTTTTGATAATCTCAAAGGAGTATTATTTGTAGCTTATGCAATGAGTTTGGACTTGTTTAAATTTTCATTGTTTTTTTGTTGTTGAAATTATTAGAATTTCTTTGAAGTTTAAGTCTTTGTGGAGCATAGGTGGAACTTGAAATTATTGAGGGTTGCATGTTTGGTGTCGGGTGTTTTGTGCTTGTGAAGTAATGGTCTTTGGAATTTAGGATTGTATATGAAGAATTCACGAATGGTAGTTGACATCAAGTTTGAATTCTATTGTGGCTAGTGATTCTGTTCTCTCTCTCTCTCTCTCTCTCTCTCTCTCATAGAATTCATGTTTACTTGGAAACTTTGTTTGGTGAAATTGGAAATTATGAGGTTTTCACATTGGTTGTTCTTACAAGTGCTTTTCAATGAAAAATTATAGCCTTAAAAGAAAGAAAGAAAGAAAATACTCATGTTAAAGCCGTGTAATCGGTTTCAAGAAAATCCTGGTTGGTAATTTGGATTTTTTTCCATTTATTTTGTTCTTTTTCAAATCTACTCAGTAGATGCTTTTCTTTTCATGGGCGGGAAAATTTTGAATTAAAGATCAGAATTAATACACCTATATTGTTTTCAACACCGCTAATGTTTTCTTCTTTATTGTACCTATTCTTTCTTTTACTTTGTAATCAAATCATTTTTCTCACGAGAAAAGGTAGAAGTAATTCAGCAATTGAAACTACATTTTCAGACTATTCAGTATTTTTTTTCCCTTTCCTATATTGAAAAATTACAGTAAATTGTTAACAGATGTTGTAATTACAGGTTCTGTGGGAATGCTAAGCTGGTTAACACAGTTGTTTTGGCGTTTGGCAAGTAGAGGTGTTTGATGGGATAGATCTCTTCAAGTGATATAATTCAATACATGGCTAAGTTTCTGTGTATGAAGCCGCATGATATATTTACCTGATTTCTGTTTCTGTTGGGTAGCTTAATCTATCTGTTTTTAATCCAAGCTCTCTGTTGGTCAACTGAACTCTTTGTATGAGGCAAATCTCCTTTGGCAGTGGACAAACCTTACAGAAATTGGCTTCATTTGGGCAAATCTCCTTTGGCAGTATAGATTTGGCTTCTGAAAGAAGACAAGTTACTTTCTTGAAGAGTTTGGCTACACGTACATGTGTGAAGATTCAGCTCTGCTGGGCAAATCTCCTTTGGCAAAATAACAAAGTTTCTTCTATTTGGGTAACTCTCCTTTGGCAGTAATAGTCAAGGAAAGTTCATCTTTTGTTTGGAAAATTGTGATTTGTTATCAATCCAGGTGGAACTCCATTCTGCATATTGGGCAAATCTCCTTTGGCATTTAGTTTTTTTTTTTTTCCCTGGGGAACTTCACTCTGACCTGGCACTGAAACTTCAGTTTGTGGTTGGGAAAATCTTCTTTGGAAGTTCCTTCTTGTGGAAACTTCAGTCCATTTGTTGGGCAAATCTCCTTTGGCAATTGGGAGTCCTGAGTGACTCCTGTTATCTATTTCTTAAGGCAAATCTCCTTTGGCATCGGATCTCCAATTTTTTATCAGTCAAGATATTCTGTTGGAAATACTGACTTGATCTCGGCATCAAACGTTCATCAATCTGGAAAATACAAATTATAATTATTATCATTTCATCCTTTGGTATCAATCAGCACTTTCGGATCCTTATTGCTGTGCGTGTAAAGATAAAAACTGGCACTGGTGGTGTATGTTCCAGTTTGTTCAAGGAGGAGCTACTAATTTGATGGTACCTTCTCTAACCCTTCCAATTATTGTTCTTTATGTGGTATTTGCGTTAGTCAATATTTAGTAAAATAAGTTTGAAGTAGCTCATAGCTGCTTTAATGATGCTGAATGTGGCTGGTATCAGTGTTTAGTTTTTCATAGCTCTAATTCAAACAACTCTTCTCACTATTATTTCAAAATAACACTTATGCTTTATTCATGTCCAGGTGCATATGCTCTATGTTAAGCCATTCATTTCCAAGTAATGATCTTGTTCATGTGATATTTTGTGATCATTAGCTGAGGTTTCTAGGAAAAATTCACCCCACAGAATATAACTCTGATCCCATCCGTTAGCGCAGAGGAGGTGAGAAATCTTGCATAATGGATTACCTTCTCCGGGGCTTTGCCTTTTCTGCTGTACTATTGTTATTATTTTTTTCTTGTAAATATGCTATTGATGTTGAGCTAAGTTTAGTTATGTTCTGATAGGCATCTGAATGATGGATATGCTCTTTAGTGACTCGGATTGGGAAAGTTTCAGTGAGAGCGGTAGCAGTGAGGATCATGAGAACACCGAATTTATGTATGGTGGGCAAGCTCAGAGCATCTTGTCAAGCCTGGAGGATAGCATTGGGAAAATTGATGATTTCCTCTCATTTGAGAGGGGATTCATACATGGAGACATTGTGTGCTCTGTAACAGATCCATCAGGACAGATGGGCAGGGTGGTGGATGTAGAAATGTTTGTGGATTTGGAAAATGTTTTTGGAAAGGTCATCAAAGACGTAAATTCCAAAAAACTTCTGAAAATCCGCTCCATTTCAGTGGGGGATTATGTGGTTTGTGGGCCATGGCTTGGAAGGGTGGATAAAGTAGTCGACTGTGTCTCCATCCTCTTTGATGATGGGGCAAAGTGTGAGGTCACCACAATGGATCAAGAGAAAATCTTGCCCATTTCTCCCAACTTACTTGAAGATTCACAGTACCCATATTATCCAGGACAGAGAGTGCAGGTTAAGCTTTCAACTGTTTCCAAATCAGCTAGATGGTTATGTGGTACTTGGAAGGGAAATCGAGATGAAGGAACCATTTGTGCTGTGGAAGCAGGATTGGTCTATGTTGATTGGCTTGCCTCTGCTTTGCTTGGTTGTGATTCGAGTTTGCCTGCTCCACCTCGATTGCTGGATTCGAAAAGCCTAACCTTGTTGTCATGCTTTTCACATGCAAACTGGCAGCTTGGTGACTGGTGTATACTTCCAATTGTTGAGCGTGGGGCTGTCATGGAGCAGATTAGATATAATCCATCTGCTTTTGAGCTCGTTAAAAAACATAAGAAAATAGAAAGAGGAATTAAGAGAGGGAATTGTAGTTCAAATGTTGAGGAAATCTTTGTTATTGTAAAGACAAAGACTAAAGTTGATGTTCTATGGCAGGATGGTAGCCGCTCCTTGGGATTGGATTCACAGTCTCTATTCCCCATAAATATCGTCAATGCTCATGAATTTTGGCCTGAACAGTTTGTGCTCGAAAAGGGAACTTATGATGATCCACATGCTTCTAGCAGCCAAAGATTGGGTGTTGTAAAAGGGGTGGATGCAAAAGAACGAACTGTAAAGGTAAAATGGAAATCTGTCGGCATGAATCAAGCAAATGATGTGGGGGAAGACTGGGTGGAGGAAATTGTGAGCGCTTATGAACTTGTCGAACACCCAGACTACTCCTATTGTCTTGGTGATGTTGTGTTTAGGTCGGACCGGTACCAGTTTGTCGATCAGGCTAATGAAGAGACTCATAAAGATCTTGTAAAGACAAAAATGGGTATGGGTGAGGAGCCTGCTCTTGAAGGTAAGAACCATGCTAGAGATCAGAACGAGTACCCTGATAAAGGTTACCTTTCCTGTATCGGCAATATTTTGGGCTTCAAAGATGGTGTTGTCGAGGTGAGATGGGCTACTGGTCTTACAACCAAGGTATAAATTCTAGTCATCATTATTGTTCATTCAAATTTACATGTACTTTAGTTTCTAATTGTCTATGCTACTAGTTATATTAGATGATTGAGATTTTGTAATGAGTTTGCATTGGTGGTGGACAAGTGTAATCCACTTTATTTTTTTTTGATTAGTTGCATGGTAAATTTAATGAATATTTCTTGCAGAAAGGATCTCACAAATGGGTAATATCTCAAACAAATACAGAATGTATGCTAAAAATAATGGTTCTTAACAAAACATTGATAAACTTCCACAAAAGCAAACTTCGATTCATAATCAGATGAATATAGTTGGATACTTTTATCTAGACCCTGTTATTCTTTATAACTCTTGCGTGTGACCTTGAGATCAACCTCAGAAAGCACTTTTGCTCAATTAGCATTGGGGTCCAGTGTGGCATTTGTGGTAGATTGAGGGATCAAGACCTGTGAAGTTTATTTACCCTAGTTTGTCCATATTGGCAGTATTCATGTGTAGTTATGGTGATGGGCAGGGCAGGGCGCAGGCAGGCACCCTTCCCACCCCTACCCCATTGGGACAGCTTTGGAGTCTATATTATATGGCTTTTTGGCGGGTACAAGGAAACAATTTTGAACCCTCATCAGGATTTGTGATTTGGTGTCTTTTGCTGGGCTGGTGTTTTTGTATGTATATTTTATACATGTATATGTAAATAATTTACCTAAATAGACACATAATCAGGTTTTAGGTAACCTGCGCCATCTTACCTGTGCTAGGACGGGGTGGGCTGAGATATATTTATAATTCATTTTACATTGAAAGCTTTTAAAATTAAAGTTGGGGCCAGATTGGGTTTCCTTTAATTGGGCTGGGTTTGGGGTGAAGCTAATCCATTTCCATACCTAGAAGGAAGCACTTGATAGTTGCTTTTGGCCTGTTCATGACTTGTAGTTGAACTCAAAATTTCAAAAAACACGGTGGTGTAAACAACCATTGAACTGAAAAAAAATGCCACTGCACCAGATATTTTAAATGCAAAATTGTAAAATAAGATGATCCCTGCTTTTTTTCCCCAAAAATCAATGTTTTATATAAAGTAGATGGGGTAGGAGAGTAAGAACTCTGTGACCTCAGTGTAGGGTTTATTTCTGATACACCATGTTCCAGTGATTTAATTACTACTACTTCCCAAACTAGTTAAAGTGCATTTATATCTTATACCAGCCTCAACTGCTTGTAACTCGTTTTGTGATTGGCCATCCATTCTTTTTTCATGTTTCACTAAAATGTACTTTACCATGTCATCCATTTAATTATTTTGTTGGACATTGTTCCAGGTTGCCCCTAATGAAATTTTTCGGATAGATAAATATGAAGGTTCAACTGCAACTCCTGTGCTCCAGGAAGAAATTGTTGAGGAATCAAATCAAGAGATGGCTGAGCATGACAACCAATCTTCTCGCCAAAAAGGAAAGGTGAAGCCAGCTCTCTCTTTCTCTCTCTCTCTGTCTCTGAAACACACGCACACTTACATGTTAGTATCCTATAGTGACAGTTTAAATTTTTGGAATCATTTGTTGGTGACAATATCTTGGAATTTGGGAATTAATTAGGAAGTTATAATACCAATGAGCTCAATTGGTATACTGAGGGCTTCCCAAGTGACCTAGAATTAGAGGTTGGGAGTTCAAGCCAACCAAGGTAACTGGGGTTTAAATATGTTTTTAAAAAGTTGAAACCTTCCCCCCCTCTCCCCCCGCAGGAATTATTTGTGAAAGTAGTCAGGGAAATGATGAAATTCAGCAAAAATTCATGGGCTGATTAAAAAAAAAAAAAAATCAGGATTGAATGTGTGTTGGGGAGAAAGCAAGTTTGTTGGAAAAACAAGGCATAAGCTGTCCTTTTCAGTTATGAATTTCTTGGATAATTTAGGGAGTTCCATAGTATTTGCAATATTTGGGATTTGCTAATTTTTGAATTTAACACAACAAATTCGAGGTACTTTCCCTTAATGATTAAGTTCAATTTTCCAGTTTTCATTCAAGTTCTGTTTGATTACCGAGAAGATGAAGGAAAGGTAAATAAATTAAAACTTATAATTTTACAGCACACTCCAACCCCAATGTGTTGTAAGATTCCAAGTTCACATATCTTATCCTATATCTTCTCCAATCTAGCAGAGCATAAGGAAATTATTGGCTTGCAGTACACTCATATAAGTCTGGACTTATCCAGAAATTCAGGAAGTTAGTTGAGTGCTTGTATTTATCTCTATCTGCCTCACTATAGACTGAATGATATCTGAATGCTCAGGATTTGTTGGATTTAAATGGCGTTAATGAAGATTGCAAAAAGTGCCCATGGGAGTCTAGTTCCTTT
Organism: Hamamelis virginiana; assembly: GCA_017140935.1. NCBI lineage: Eukaryota > Viridiplantae > Streptophyta > Magnoliopsida > Saxifragales > Hamamelidaceae > Hamamelis > Hamamelis virginiana. Next base: position 38,240 of record JAESVK010000248.1, read on the forward strand.
TTCCTTCCTCGAGCTGCTGTTGGGTTTTTTACAAGCATCGCAACGAGTCTATTTGGCTCCCTTGGTTCTACTTCACTCACAAACCCAGAGTCATCTGGCTATATATCAGAAGATGGGACTAAATCCAGTATCCTCCATGACGAAGAAGCATTGGAATCTTGTGATCTGGGCACCGAGGAGCAACCAATAGTCATAGGTGATTTGCTGACATCTGGAGAGACAAGTTTAAAGCAGCAAGTCACAGAGACTCAGGAGAAAAATGATCTTTCATTTTCTTTTGGTGGTGAGAATCCGGAACAGTTTAGGCACTTTGATATGGTTGCTGATTGCTCAGACCACCACTTTGTTGATGGTGCCAGAAAGGGATTGGCGCTATCTCAGGTCAGAAACATAAGTTATTTTTTCAGTAAACTATAGCAATGAACATATGTAAACAATTGGGATGATTTTTTTTTTCTTTTTTTTTTTTTTTGTGATTTTATAGGTGAAAAAAGGTTGGTTGAAGAAGGTTCAGCAAGAATGGAGCATTCTAGAGAAAAATCTTCCTGGTTAGTAATTTTCCTTATTCTGTTTACTGCTTTAGCATGTTGAGTGATTGAGATGATTGAATTGCATTAGTGGATTCTCTAATTTTCCTACTTACTATTTAGACTGGGTTTTAAGTAGTTTGTTACTTCTGTAGACATATTAAATGGATGACGGAAGTTCCCTAAACAAAAATTTGAAATGATAAGGTGACCAAGTGGGTCTCAGACTCTCAGCTACATTTATGCCCCAATTTGTGATAACGTAGAAGAGGAAAGTTTTCCATGAAATGCGTCGGTTACTTTTCTCAACCGTTCTTTTAAAGAATGTTCGTATTTCTTCTTTAAAGAGTTCTCATTTCCATGAACAAAAAAATTGATAATTTTTGGAGAAGAGAAGACAACTTTCATTCTCATTTTCACTCAAGAAAAAGGAACATGCACATGCAACGGCCTCCACACCTCTAGATTACAAATGCTACTTGGTTTTTTATTTTATTTTTCTTCCTTGAGGCGGGGGGATAAACAGCAAAAGAATATAGTGTCAAGGGTACTTAATAAAGTTGGAAATGGTGAAAGAGTGGTTGGTAACAGGAAAAAAAAAAGAAATTAAAATAAAAATAAAAATAAATAAATAAAAGGAAAGAAGGTGGTTTTTGGGAGGAGCATAAAGGAATTTGTGTTTGTTTGGATTTGAAAATTAATATTTAAGGCCATTAATTGAAAAGATAGAAAGCAATAAAACGGTGTTTTAGGCAGCTTATAAATGAAGAATTGGCGGGAAAGATTTTCAATGAATGGCAAATTGTGTTTTGAGAGTTCAATGAAGTTGAAGAGATCCTGTTGAGGTCTATTTGTTAACTTTGCCTCTTTTTTTTTTCCTTCTTCATGGTGAATAGTGATGAATACTTCCCATCTTTTACAATGATATTGTTGATTAGCGACCCATGAAAAATGAGATGGCGATCCATTTTAAATTTTCATATCTTGATGGAGAGACTTGTAATGACGATGAAGGAAACATTTAGGAAGGAGAATGGATTTCTTTTAAGCCCATAAAATGTATAAAGAAATATAAAGTTTATATAAAAAGGGCGTTTGAGTTTGTATTATTACCAAAAGCCATAGAAAGCAGAAATAGGTGTTAGACTTGGGTTGGAAACCACCAATTTGAAAATAGCCATTCTTATGCAAAAGATTACAAGGGGATGTTTCTTATGCAAAATGTTCTAGCAACCATAATTCCAGAGCTGATACTAATAAACCTTTTCTTACCTCAACAGAAACAATATATGTCCGCATCTATGAGGAAAGGATGGATCTCCTGCGCGCTTCCATTGTTGGCGCACCTGGAACTCCATATCATGATGGGCTTTTCTTCTTCGACATTTTTCTTCCTCCAGATTATCCTCATGAACCACCTGTAAGTAGTTTCATTTATTTTCCAGTGCTCTGTTCATTAAAATGATGCTTATATGAATGGCTGCTGATTTGGACACCCATCTTTGATGATGCAAAGACCATGTTGTTGTTTCCAAATCCTATCTTCTTCTATTCAAACAAGGGTTAATATTTCACTTTTCATTACCTTTATTTGAATGGGTTGGCCCCTTTTTCAAAAATAAGGACGTCCAACTTAGCAATCTGAGTATATTTTTCTCTGTATATTTACATCCAGATGCATATAATTAACAGACAAAAAATGAGAGTGGGCCATATCTGAACAAAATCTAACGCAGTTTTTGTGGAAATAAATTTTATGCAGTTGGTGCACTACAATTCTAGTGGGCTTCGCGTCAACCCTAACTTGTACGAGTCTGGAAAGGTTTGTCTGAGTCTCCTAAATACGTGGACAGGCACAGGCACTGAAGTGTGGAATTCGGGGAGTTCCACTATTCTTCAAGTTCTTCTTTCCCTCCAGGCCCTCGTGCTTAATGATAGGCCTTATTTTAATGAGGCTGGCTATGATAAGCAGATGGGAAGAGCTGAGGGTGAGAAAAACTCAGTAAGCTACAACGAAAATGCATTTCTGGTCACCTGCAAGTCCATGCTATACCTACTACGCAAGCCACCCAAGGTACAATGATCAATTCTAGCATCTCAGTAGACTCTACTATTGCACTGGTTACTGCTACTGATGGGAATTACTTCTGGACCATTATAAAATTAACACCTGACAAATAATGGCCATTAATTGGGCTGCTAAAAGTTTTTCATGATTCTAATAGTATCAGGGGGCAGGGATGTGCCATGATATATTCATTATGATCAACTTACGATTTGAAATGAATCCACATTGTTCCTCGTGGCCTTTGAAATAAATCTATTCCAAAATATAGCAAATTCTCTTCCATGAATTGCCCATGATTCAAATGCCCCCTTTTTAAAGCCAAATATTGAACATATAATATCTTAGCGATATAAAAATTACACAAAATGAAGGGAAAAAATTTTCAAGCATTAAAATTGTAATTGGCTTGGCCTGCCCCTTCACCATTTTGATATAATAATAAAGTTTTTTGAAACCCTTGTATTAATCTTTCAATTAAAATGTTTTAAAACTAAGGTTGGTTGGTTTCCAAACTGGTGCAGCATTTTGAGACATTTGTGCAGGAGCACTTCAGCCGCCGCTCCCATTATATTCTTTTGGCTTGTAAGGCATATATGGAAGGTGCTCCAGTTGGTTGTGCTTTTGGGTATGAAAAAACTGAGCAAGAAAATCAGAAGGAATGTTCCACGGGCTTCAAGATCATGCTCGCTAAGCTCTTTCCTATGCTTGTAGAGGCATTTTCCGAGAAGGGAATCGATTGCAGCGAATTTATTGAGCCATGAATCTGAATGTGCTGCAGTTATGGGTAAGTAATTTTAAATCTACCTGATCAAGACATTGCTACAATGTGTATAAATCTGTAATTTCTGTCAGCTTGGTGAAAGATTAATCTTCTGCGATTCAGCTTTCCTTAGACAGTTGTTTGGATGTGTATTAAAAATAAAAGAACTTAATAGGACATGTGGTGCTGTAACTGTATTATATGAAAGCTGGTGAAGAACTTGAAGCTATAAAGTATAATTGGATTGGTATGTTAATTTCATACTTGTGTGATTTTAAATCTGTTTGACCAATTAATGATGCAGGCAGAGTGGGTTCTGAGTTGGTTTAGGTTTTCCATCACCCTTTTGCCCATGTTTGGAACGTGGAAAAAAATGAAAGAAAGTAGCAAAAATACTCTTGGAAAAGAATTGATTTCTGAGCAAATTTTAGCATCTTTTTCTCCTAGATCCAATCAGACCTTTCATGTTACTGGAAAATAAAAAAGTTTGTATGATCAATAGAGCTCTTAAACGAATCAAGCTACTTGGGCTTAGCTTGATTTGGGATTGACTCGATAAAAACTTGTTCAAGCTTGCTAGTAAAATAAATTTTTGCTTTTAAACTCTAATTTATCAAGCCAAGGTCAAATAAAATACTACTCAGACTCAATAAACTCATTAATACTTTAAATAACTAAACTATTCAAAATTGGACCGACAAAAGACTCATTCAAAATCATTCATAAAATAATTCAACTTAAATGTTATTTTTGAACTTGTTAATTTCTCGATTTTGCTTGTTTACAACGCTAAATTAATCAGCTGATTGTTTTGTGGCACAAGCAAATTGCTTAGTAAAAACATAGTAAGTGGAATTGTGTTGATTGTACAGATTAACAAAATTCTCGTGCTAATGTAATTTGATATCCAATATAGACTAACAAAAGATTAACTACAGACACCGGGTAAGACGGAAGGCAAATACCCTGGATAGGTGGTACATGAGAGTCGAAACGAAAACCTCGAACTTGGTATGCCGAAGCTATATTACACTAAATATTACACGAAGTGATTGCTATCAAACTATTTGGGCCTATGTATTTGCACTTTGACAACTCTAAAGAATCCATGCTTTCAAAAATACATCAAGCATTAAAATTTATATACTTTCCAATATATTTTTAAAGATTCATGCTAGCACCAAGGAAAAGAACAGCTGCCACAATATTCACAATCCCATTTGTCATCACTCATCATTAATTTGATTAATGTATTTTTGTAAGGGCATATTAGGTAAAACTCACACCAACAACATTAGTTGTCACAATCATCCTAGTAAGGAAATTATTGACCCAATATTCTTTAAATTCTAACTTAACATTCATATCATGTTTCTTAATATAAAAGATTGCAATGAGATACACAAGTTTTGATTTCGTGTATTCATAACAACATTGTTCCATGAACCTTAGGGATAGAATCAATACGGTAACAGTGAGATCACCGTGTTTCTTAATATATAGTCATGATAATATAAGGCCAGCCTTACGCAAAGTTGCGTAAGGTCGGCTCCATATGGTTAATTTTAGATCTCACGGCTCCATACGGTAACCGTGAGATCACCGTGATTTTTTGCAGGCATGACATACAGAGTAGGGGCATCTAATCCAACGATCGGTTTTACGAACTGTAATCTAAAATTAACCATATGGAGCCGACCTTACGTAACTTTGCGTAAGGCCGGCCTTATATTATCATGACTATATATATATATATATATATATATTAAACCAATTGTAAACTGATTTATTTGAAAGTCAACTAATAAAAAGAGAGTGAATTTATGCTGATCTAGTTTTTAGGATTTCCAAGCAAGCCATCAAATTTTTTTAACAGTGATTTATGTGAATTAGCCAATAACCTGACCTATGTCCGCGGACTAATCAGAACAATAATTCAAAAACTTTTTTGGTCAAAAAATAAATAAATTAATTAATAATATTCTTATTGTGAGTTAGCTTGTGTCAATGTGATAATAAATATATCTTATTATTATGGGGATCTTATATCTATTATTATGGGGATCTTAGTGAAAGATCCTACATAAAAAAAAAAAGTTTAATGCAAAAAGTCTTCCTACTATTTCTTTTCCTTGTAAGGTTCAATTTAAAAATTGTTTCATGTGAAAAGTCATATTTAAAAATTATTTAATGCAAAAAGTTCTAATCTTTCAAAAATATTTTTCAAAATGATGGAACATTTGTTGTCCTGTTTTCAGAGTCCTAGGTTATTTTCATCGTACTGAGTGTATTTTCACTATATATTTTCACTGTCCTTGACTGTATTTTCACTGTGTCTTTTTGAATTTTCACTGCAGTTTTCCTCCTAATATTTATTTCCTTTGGCACTACTGACATATGACAGATCGAATCATCGAAGTCCATCTGATGATCAATGTTGCTGCTGCTACAATTTCAACTAGTCATTCCTTTCTCTTTCTCTCTCCATTTTCTCTCTCTTCTCTCTTATTCTTTGTCGGTGGTGTCTATCTCTCTCCTCTTTCTAAATAGAAAGAAATAAACAAGCAGATAAGCATGAAGAGCAAGAATGCGAGGCAGGGGTATTTTTATCCTAAAATAATAAAAGGACTTTTTCGCAAAATAAAACTCTTTAGAGAACTTTTTACATAAAAGTTTTCTGATTTAGGACTTAAGGATAAATTACCCTATTCTTAAAATCAAATCATATGTCAAACCAAGTTCAATTTTGATCCACACCTTTTGATCCTAATCATGAGTCACCTAATTTGTCGTCCATCCCAAGAAGACTACTGAGCGGCGCACCAGATTCTAGCCCTATAGAATGCCTGGGAGTATGGGAGGCTGGAGAGTGAGACCTATAAATAGAAATTGATTTTCACAATTTCAGAACATTTAACCCCAATGGAGTCGGATTCTGCTTCGTCTTCACCTCCATTGCACAAATCTAGGGTTAGGGTTAGGGTTAGGGTTAGGGTTAGGTTTTTTCCAATCCTCTTCTTATGCTTCTTCTTCATCATCAACATCTCCCCAACAACTTCAAACCCTTCCCAAGATACCCAATCTTTATACACAAAACACTGCAACCACATAGTCCCGGCATCAACCCGAGCAGACTTCAAACGTGTCGCCAACTCCATATCTCTCCGTTTATCCACCGGCTACTTCACCGGCGGCGATCGAATTCTTGGGCAAAGCTCTCACTCCGCCGCCAATTCTTCGAAATCTTTCTCTTTTATTCCCCTATCTGTACATAGCACAGATGAGGAAAGCGTTTCTGAAGTCGAAGCGAGATTCATTTTCGGTAGAGTGTACTCTTTTTTGGGGAACCGAATATTGTATGAGTTACGGGTCCGGGGACCGAGAATTCCGGTTCGGAAAAGCGGCACAGATTTTATGCTGCATGGGTTCTGGTCATCGAGTTCTGGGAAGCTGTGTATGGTGGGATCGGGTTCATCACACTCGAAAGAAGGTAATAGAATTGATCACAGTGTTGTTCTTAAGCTAAATTATCCTAAAAATTCGACTATTGCCACTTGTTTGGTTAGTGGGGTTTTAGAAAGTTTGGATTCAGAGGATAGTTTGAATTATTTTGAACCACTTTCTATGCTGGGTGTGTCAGATGTGAATTATGAATACACATTGATAGAGAGAGAAAGTGAGAATGGAAGTTTTGGTGGGCATGATGGTGTAGAGAATGAATCTCTCAGTATTGGAACGGACAGAAGTTTCTGTGCGTCAAATGGTCGTTCGTTTAGTCCGTTTACATTGGAGTATGGGAGTGAGTGTGATAGTATTAATTGTAATCCCCTTGGTGGGGCTATTGGGTTGTTGCCTAATATTGTGTGGTTTAGAAGAATTCAGTGTACAGAGAATGGAAGGGCACGGTGGTTGATTGGGTTTTCTAACTCTAGCGATGATGGGGATAGGAGACTTTTTGTTCCTGAAACGACATTGGTTGCTGAGGGAGCATGGGATGCAAAGAACAAACAGCTACGTGTAATTGCTTGCCGAATCTTTAATTTTACAGATTCTTTAGCTAATGCTTCTGTTGGAGATTGTTCGATTAAGTTGAATGTGAGATTTCCTACGATTTTCTCCATTAGAAACAGGAGAACCGTTGAGGGACAAATTTGGAGTAACAGAAGCGTGAATGATTCAGATTACTTTGGTAGACTTGGGTTCTGGAGTTCTCAGTTTAAAACAATAAATCCCCGAGGTTCGAGATATGAGTATTCTGAGATTGACAGTGTAAGAAAATTGTGTGCAAAGAAGAATACGGTTAAACGCAAGGGAAGGGTGTATCCTAGTGGGTATTCATTTGACATGAAATTCGACATGTCAGTAAGAAATAGCAAAAGACAAAGAGCTCAGGGTTATTCGTCCCCATTTTCTGTTGGTGATGTGTTTTATGGACGATGGTCCACACTTTCTGCAGTTCAGGTGGTCACTAACCACAGCAGCCTGCTGAATATTAGCTACATGATGAGTTTTACACCTCATCCTGATTTTAAGTTGGGTGGCGAAACTTTTTCGGGCAAATCAGTAGAAATTTCTGCTGAAGGTTTGTATGATACCGAAAGTGGTGTCCTGTGTATGAGAGGCTGTCGGCATTTGGGATCGAATAATCAAAAATCAACAAAAAATGATTCACTTGATTGTGACATTCTCGTCAATGTCCAATTCCCTCCATTGAATTCGAAGGGTGATGTAAATGTCAAAGGAACTATTGAAAGCACAAGGGGGAAGTCAGATCCTTTTTACTTCGAGCGTCTTGAGTTGTCTTCAAATTCAATTTACGAGGGCCAAGCTGCAAAATCTATTTGGAGAATGGATCTGGAGATCACCATGGTTTTGATTTCTAATACATTTGCATGTGTCCTTGTGGGATTACAACTCTTTTACGTGAAAAAGCATCCTGATGTGCTTCCCTTCATTTCTGTTGTGATGCTTATTGTTCTTACTCTGGGGCACATGATTCCTCTACTGTTAAACTTTGAAGCATTGTTCCTGGCAAATCGTAACCGGCAGAATGTTTTTTTAGACAGTGGTGGATGGCTAGAAGTAAATGAAGTAATAGTAAGGGTGGTAACAATGATAGCTTTCCTGTTGCAGTTCCGTCTTCTACAAATGACTTGGTCCTCAAGATTGAAGGATGGGAGCCAGAAGGGCTTGTGGGTTTCCGAGAAGAAGGTTCTTTATATGTCTTTACCTCTGTATGTAGGTGGTGGGTTGATTGCTTGGTTTGTGCACCGATGGAAGAATTCTTACCAGAGCCCATTTCTACGACCACACTATGTAGGCCACCACATGTCTTCTTTCCAGCAGCATTCTCTCTGGGGGGTCCTTAAATCTTATGCCGGTTTGATCCTGGATGGTTTTCTGTTCCCCCAGATATTGTTCAACTTATTCTTTAACTCCAGAGAAAAGGCTCTTGCCTCTTCTTTTTATGTTGGAACAACGGTTGTTCGTTTGCTGCCACATGCATATGATCTCTATAGGGCTCATAATTCTGCGGGGCATTTTGATTTATCATACATATATGCAAACCCTAGAATGGATTTTTATTCCACTGCCTGGGATGTCATTATCCCATGTGGTGGTCTGCTGTTCGCCGTCCTCATTTACTTGCAGCAGCGGTTTGGCGGTCGTTGCATTCTTCCCAAGAGATTTAAAGAGAGTTCCATGTATGAGATAGTACCTGTAGTTAGTAGTGAGTAGTTGCAAGGGAAGACATTCACTAAAATTCTTATCAATCTTATTATGACAGAATCTTTTTGTTGCTTAAAAGAAAACTTGAGATTAAGGAAGTATTATATGCACTCCTTGTATTCTTCAAAAAGCATAATCGGTTGTGTGATTTCATAGTCTTGTCCCCTTGTGAAAAAAAATAAAAGCAAATCTGCATACGGTTAATCTTGCAGCATTTGGCATTTCTGATATTGTTATTTCCAAGCCATGCATCAATATTTAAGCTTTTGAGCAACTTATTATTCTGTTGATGCTGTCCTACACTACAAATATATTTGCAAGTTCTGGTTGTGTCAAAAGTGGATGCTGGTTTAAATAGAAAAGCATGGCACAAACAGATTTAAATGGGTAGTCACAGCCATAGTGAGGGTAATGCAGCCTGATATTCAAGTCTTTTCAGAGCTACTACTGGTGTTTGGACTTTCTTATCTTGATGCTTCATATTTTTATTTCTGATTACGGTGCATACTTGGAGCTTTACAGGCATTATTTGGGTATGGCAGATCAATAAACTTGAAATCTGGATACAAAAATATTGTTTATCTTATGGTGGATACTGTTTTCCGGTTTTCCTTTCTTTCTGAAACTTTTATGTTTGGATCTCCGAAAGAATGGAGGAAAAAATTTGGAAAATGCTTACAAATGAAATCCCTTTATATGCCTTTTAAAGCTTTTTCCTCTCTTTTCATTTCTGTTTTCCGAGATCCAAATAGAGATTAAAAGAACAAGATTCTTGCAACTAAACCCAAAGCCATTAATGCAAACTCAATGAACTTTCAATGAACAATCATATTTATGAGGAGGGTCTGAGAATTTTAATGCATTTATGTAATTTTAAAAATCTTTAAGAACCACCACGAAATGATGTCTAAAGTTGCAATTTGTTTTTAGGGAACTTTTTTGAAATTGAAATGAAAGGGAGATATGATGAATGCACAGGTAACCAAAATGGCAAGAGGGAAGTATGTGAAATGGTTTGGTAGAATAAACAAAGCAACTATATGGAGAGATGTGCTAGACATAAACCAATCACAAGGGGACACGTCTGCATACTATAAACCAATCACAAGGGGCCTCTCATAATTTTTCCCCTCGAAATAGGACATGTTACACCTTTATTTTTTTCTTTCAATAATTTTACTTCTCGTGAAAATACTCATCCCTTCACAAGAAAAAAAAAAAAATTCTTAACTTTCACTCTCTATAATTCCACTCCAACATAATGGAGTTCAAAATTCTATTTGATAATAATTACTTGTAGATGACTTGAAGGGTGATAGGATGGCTGGCAAAATTTTTAAACTATAAGTATCATGGCAATAATTAGGACGCCATAACTTTTTCCACAATAATTTATAGTACAACAGAGTTCAATACAATTTTTTTTTGGATAAACAACACTATTATTTCAAGGTAACACTTTCGTCACATTCCTCTCTAATTTTCTCTCAAATCGTTTTCATTTTATTTTCTCTCTCTCTCTAAAAAAAAAAAAAAAAAAAAACTGACAACAAAAACAGAAGGAATGAAAGAAATTTCCCGACTCCACCCCTGTTTAGGAGGATTAAATATTCATCATCTGATAAAAGCAATTAAATCAAGACTTAATATTCATGTGTGCATGAAGCATACAAAGTGACATAGATACACAGGTGGGAGCAACCTACTACAGACATAACCAGGGAGAGATTGGTGGAAATGCAAATATTGAATGACTCCCAGAAAACTACCACAAAACTAAGCTACACTACATATGGACAATATGTGCACAACCATATTGTGAATAAACAATGTGGTTAAACCGAAAGTTCCCCTACCGATTGCTTGATTATAGTGCGCTAAGATGAGTTCTCGAGCATAATGGGAAATGCGAAAACCTGATCAAGTATAACAGCACTGGGAAGATGAAGTTGACGATGAAGGAAAGTTTAGAATCCTCGTCTTCCCATGAAATGATCAGTTGTCTTAGCATGATACATACAATTACCTCCTATGTCAGTGAATATAAAAAGCAATCCTAAACTTCAGTTCTCTAAACCTAGTTCCACCTCGAAACCTGGAAAAAAAAATGCAATCTGGTCAATTATTAATGTAAAGGACAACAGTGATAATAACTTACCAGAAAAGGAAAACAAAATCGCCAGGAAATGCATGAATACATGACAGTTGTATTGTCTAAATATAATCACGGTGTTTTGTCAGTTATTAAAAATGGAAAATGGTATTGCATATACACAGCTCCCCGGCTCCCCATCAACTGTAATATCCAGTGAAAATGAATGAGCTGGGGTTTTTTTGACACCACAAGGAAATAAAATCTTTCAATTTTGCTCTGCGTAGATTTAGAAAGAGTCAATATTGTTTCTCAAAGCATTTGAAATCGGTCAATTTCATGTCATAGATGGATCAATTTCAGGATTGCTAGGATCATCTCATTATTTATGTTGATGACACCTAATTATTCATAACATCACTTACATATTTCTACTACAATCATTAGCATGTTATAAATAAATAGAGTATGCATGTGTATTTTCCTTCACGCTATAGTAAATCCATGAGCCACCAACAACCAAATCAGAGGCTCAAATACAATGCAATCCATGCAATTACCCATCTAAGTTTTTGCCCTAGGTTTGAAATGGTTGATGCTGGGAGATTTTCATACAAGCACTGCCATTTGATGTACTCCACATGACCTAAGCTAGTGAATGTAATGTACCCATCGAAAACAAGAAAATTGTTGCAATGGTTGGACATCATGCCTGACTCTTGGCATCAAGAGAACTTGAAAAGGATAATCTTCCTTGGCTGCTGCCCTTTAGAAACTCCTTTAAGCCTCTGCACCACCACTCTCTGGACAGAATCGCTACTAACCAACTATCTACTTTGACTACAAGAGATCCAATGTGATAGGTCCTTGCAACAACCTACAATGGAAAAACTATGATCATGCTATATGCTGAAGACACCATTCAGATACATGAGAACCCTCTTCCAATAAACTGCAAGTTGGTGATTGTCATTTGATAGTTAGAAAAATGTCCAAGAACCTTGGGCTTTGGAGAAGGGTGTTTCCTTCACAACAACCAAGGGAATCTTGACAGGACCTATTTATACAAGCAAGAACTCCTATATATTTTACAGCAGTTGATGCATTTTTGTAGTCAGTTCTAAGTCTGAGAGAATGAAAAATACCCAGTATCAAGGGGTAATGAGAAGCTCAGCGTTGGAATTAAAAGGTTCTGCTATTTCAGGCATGAAACAGTGAGATATCTACATCAAAGTTTGCAAAGATAAGGAATAAGAGTATTGCACCATAAAAGCATATACCTTCTCACTTTTGGTTAAATACAATTTAATAACTAAGATCTTCAAGAAAATCAGCAATGCTAGACATTAAAAAAAAAAAGTCCCAATTTTATCATTTGTTTATGCCACTCAACAAGTTTAAAATCCTCTGCATTTGGCTCTCCTCAATGTCACACACCTCCTACATATGAACTCTAGATGTAGGAATATGTTTCAACTTTCTAATACACTGGATGATATGTTTTGCATCGAAAGGCATTATAATTATTAGAAGCTACAATAGTGGGTGTCCTCAAGTAGAAGGGAAAAAAAAAAGGGTGAGGCGCAACGGTACCCAAGTAATGGCCCCACTTATGGTAACACATTTGTACATAAAAGTAACATGTGAAACACAATCGACCAATTCAATTTCTATGGAACAACTAGACAAGCCCTCAGTAAACTCAATTCAATAAAGCCCCAATCCCAGCTATATGCGGTTGGCTATATAAATCCTTTTTCTCCATTCAGCTCTATCAAGAGTCCTCCGTTAAACCCCTAGCATACATGTCCTTTCTCACTTTCTTTAACAACGTCATTTTGGGCCTTATTCTTGTTCTTTTGGGGGCCTTCGACTTGAATCAAGCCACCCTTTCATACAAGTGCATTTTTAGGTCTTCACTAGACATGACCAAACCACTTTAAATTATTTTCCCTCATATTGTTTTTAATTGGTAAAACTCTTACCTTCTTATGAATGTATTCATTTCTTATTTCATCTTTTTTTGTTTTACCACTTATCCATCTTAACATCCTCATTTTGGCCACTCATTTTCTTAACATGTTTTTTAATTGTCTAACATTTGGTACAATAAAGCATAATTGGTCCTATAGCCGTCTTATAAAATTTCTCCATGAACATAATAGGTTTTCTACTGCCACACAACAGTTCATATGTAGCTCTCCAACTCATCCATGCTACTTTAATTCTAGGGGAAATGTCCTTCTCAGCCTCTCCATCTTTGTGGATTCATGCTTTTAGACAAATGTCCTCCTCACATAACAAAACTACTCATATCACTCCATTCTAATTGATTTGCTATGAAATTTTATAAGGCTACTGTACCTTATCAATGTACCAGACTACTTCAGGTGAGTTCAAACAGCATCGACTATTGATTGTGACCAAGAAATTGCATACAAACAGCAAGATGGAACAATATCTTAGATTGTGTTTCTGTTCTTTTAACAGACTGAAACCACAATGTTAACTTTTGACGGATTGACTTTGTTTGCATGGATGACAATGCATAAAACTCACAAGTTATAAATTGAGTTTCAGATGCCTAATCTTATTAATACAAAATAATACTCATGAAATTTGTGAGGTATAAATTTTGTCACTAAAACTAGTATAGCATGTAATCATCTGTCCTGTGCCGGAGGTCAGAAACCACAATAGATCTATCACGATATATCTGCAAATTCCAGCAAAGGCTTTCAAACTCAAAGCACATGGAAACCACAATAAACACTGCTCCATGTTACAAATCACTAATTACAAACCTCATTTTAATTTTCCCACAGTTGAATTATAAGAAAGAGTGGTAATACACGATCTCATTTAGATGTAAAACTTCTGCTAGTGAACAAATGCCAACCTAATTTTAGTTAAATAAGCAAGCAAGCACAATAGTTGGGTTGCTCTAGAAATCCAATAAAAACTTTAAGAGTTAGAAAATTACCTCAAATCAGATGTCAATTAGATTTCTTTCCAGTAAGAATACGAGATATCTGGAGGCCCCTACTAAATCCTTCATTGAATAGGATCCTCGTCTGCATCGACTGGAATCCAGGCAACCATGACAGCAAAGCCACAGGAGCCATTACAATCACCCCAAACAGCATATCATAAACTCGAGCCAAGGAAACAACAGTCTCCCAAACCACAGTGGACTGCAGAAAAGGTCTGAGCACCAGAGCAATGGATATTAGGCCCCATCCTGTGGGGATGAATGCCAAGGCACTTGACACAAGATCAAGGAGATTAAACTGAGTGAATTCCATCAATAGAATTATCACAAGTACTGTAAGCACGATGACAAGGAACTGAACTAGCCGGTAGTAGATGTGTTCTTTTGCAGCAAATTTGTTCCCAGCATATACCATGATTATATAAATTCCAACAGCTACAACCATGAAGATCCAAGATAGCAAGTAAACAGCTATGCTGGTGTTTTTACCGGTAATGTTCAGCTGGTATACAACACCGTACTGGAAAAAGAAGAAGCGGAGATCTAAAATTATCTCCAACATCTTTCCCCAGAGACCAGTTGTTCTCAAATGGTCCTGTTCCTCGTACCACCATGTTTCCCAGCTCTCTTCTGCCTTTGTGAACACCCCGCCACGATACCATAGCCAATTCATGAAATCATCAAAGTCATAAACAGTTTTCAACCAATCGAAGCCAGAAGGGTTGAACACAAAAGGTGCCATTATCCACGATACAACAAGGAACCAGCTTGAGATTGTCGTGGCTATGTAAACAAAAGTACTTTTAGTCATGGTGCTATTGGAAGCATACACAGTCAGAATAACCCCAAGCTCAATCCCCTTTACGAAATGGCTGCGAGCATAGAGTCTATAGTTCTCGGCAAAGCTCTTATGCTGCACCACAAAACCACGGCCGGTGGCTCGGTACTTTGCACCCCCATGAAGAATAGTTCGGCCGAAGAAATGCATGCGGGTTCCCATAGAGAATGTGTAAAATAGTGATGCCAACTGCAACTGCATTGTCAAAAAATCCCAAACTGCAGGAAGGAACCCATGCTCGAGAGAGTTCTCCACAATCATTGGGAGGGCAGTGAAGAGACCGAGCTGGATAATGAACTGCTGATTCAGGATGGTGCCAAAAGCTCTATTGTTGTTATAATTGTCAATGGCAGCCCCCTCAATGCCACTGAGAGCAATATAAAGGCGGCCCCACAAAAATGTATAAGTAGTCAAAACAATCAACATTGTGTTGAAAAAGAACCCTACGGTAGTATAGTAGAATGAAAGCATCCGGAAAAAGTCCAGTCTATGACCCAACCTATATACATCTCGGCTCAAAACCTGCTCGCCATTGCCACTAGCAACCTTGGCCTCAAACAAGGTGATCTGATTCAACCCAACATCCCTTCCCTTACCCACCTGGATATATTCGTGGTGTGTCACATTTCCGCCACGTAGAGTGCAATTGAAGCCGGCAAATATATCCTCACTGATATTGATCACTCTAGAAGCCTTACTTAGTCCACCCCGTGTCAAGAACCAGAACCTATCAAACACATCTGGGTGACCATAGTGCATTCGCACCTTCAAAGGGTTTGCCAGGACACGCTGCCCCAGTGTCACAAAACTTGTCTCTTGTGCAGACATGAACCGAGCAAGTGAAGAGACGGAACCTGTGAAGATATTTTCACGGACTCCCAAAATGGTTGGCTTCCTGATACCATAATAGGTTTTGAATTCCTCCAATAGATTCCTCATCTTTAGTGCCTCCTCAAAATAATTGTCTTGGTTCATGTCAATTGTCTGAACAGCATCACCCCTAGTAAAGATAATGGCATGGTTCTGATTCTCCGGTTTGCCCTCCCCCAGCTTCACAGGACCAGGCAACATGACCCGGTAGATCTCCACCTCCTTCCGCAGCTGCTGGTCAAACTTCACAAGAACGGAGTAATACTCCACGTCTTCCCTTCCAAAGTGAACCTCATCGACATAGGCAACTCGTAGGGCCTCATTGTTTTTCATCAAATACAAAATCTCCTCAGCACGGGCGTTTCCCGTTGCCTTCTGAAGCCCATACAGCTGGCAGGCGACCACATACGTGAATTTCATCAGAGCACTCCCATCCTCGGGCCCTTTAAACAAAAGACTCGCACCACTACTTGCTCTGCTGAGACTCTGTGAAATTGGAGGCCTACCCGAACCTAGACCATCCAAACCACGGTTCTGCTTCCATGAACCATGAGAAGCAATTTCAAGTGATCCCTTCCTTATGTCTATCTCAGATGCAGAATCAAGATAAGCAAGCATCTTAAGAGCCCTATAGTAATACATCATTCCCCTAACAGTTCTAGATAGTGTCTGGCCTCTGTACGATGCCCAAAGACGGATTTCCCTTGCCTTCGTTTTCCATATATCGTTGTCATCCTCCATGCCGTCTCTGCGCATCCGCTCCATAAAATTCATCCACTCGTCCTCATAGATCTTCTGCAGATAGAAAATGGTTGAAATGCCATCTTCATTCTCTTTTCGAAGCATTTCTTTGCCATACAGGACATCCTCATCATAGTAAGGGGTCAGAACGCTGAAAGCCATCATCTTCTCAACCTGGGGAGCACGGGGCATGTTCATGAAGAGCGAATTGCTGAAGAAAGCTATACGCCGTCTTGCCTCAAGATTCATTGGGACATTGTGCATTGAATCTCTTGAAGTAATAATCGTATACAAACGCCGTAGGTTTCTGTAGAAGATAGCATTCTCATCATCAGGAAACTCTATAGCATTCTCAAAGAGCAACCCTGCATCGGTGGTCTGGCTTAGAGGCGCCAAACCTTCCTGCCTCAATTGCACAATGGATTTCTTCACCTTTGGGAGTTCTCTAATGGATAGTTCATACAAAGCCTGAAAGACATTCACCACCTTATTCAGATCTTTCTTAGGTTTCATCAGAAGATCAAGAAGTGATATCAACTTGGCATGAATTTGTGGTAGCACAGTCATCTTGTACATCTCTGTGAACTTCTCAATCTGAATGCAGTCATCTATCTGATGGAACAATTTTCTGACAATGGAATACTCCTCTGTGCCATACTTGACAATCTCAAGAAGCAAGTTTTTGATGCTATCATAAGCTTCGATGACAGCGCACCGCCTGTACTCATTCTTGCATATTTTCAACCAAAGCACTCTGTCTAGGTCATCGCCCTGTGCTGTCGCCTGACTGAGAGCGAGCAGCAGCTCATTGCAGAGAAGAACACATGGCCAACGAATAACCCTAATGTCCCAACAGTTCGGTGGCAGTTCCAAACGCTCAAGTTCTTGATCACTGATGATATCCTCTTCCCTGAAAGTTATTATTATCTCATTCCATATCAAGGCAAATCTGGTTGCTTCCACTTGGCTTGATTCAATCTTCTTGTAGGGCTGGCCAAGACCATATCGGAGCTTCAACCGGTGGATTGCATCACGAAGCTTCTTCACTAGGGTCTTATTTGCACTTAATAGCTGCTCCTCTGGCATGAGATTAAACTGCAATGCACTAGCAAAGAACTGAAACCTAAGCCTTAGCTGTTCAATATTCCGAATCTCACCCAGATGTGAGAACAATCCAGTTGCTGCACCAACAAATGAGGAGAAAATCGAATACCAGATTTGCAAATCCATGAAATAAATCAAAATAACAGGAACCCACAAAAACACAATCGCAATTCTATTGGTGTTACCAAAAAACTCATGCCATTTATAGGTTAATGTTTTAAGACTCAGAATTGCATTTGTTGGAGCAACCAAGGGCCTTATTTGAAGGAAGTAACTGAATGAGAATTTTGAAACCAACACTGCAACCCAGAACAGTGTATACTTTATGTTATTAACAAGCCCTTCCCTCAAACCACGACCCACAAAGATTCGAGTGTGAAACCACCATGTCAAAAAGTACAAAATCTTCCAATCCAATTCCTCAAGAAAGTTCCTAATCCACGGAAGAATAAAAAAAACCAATGCCAGCAACTCCGGGATGACAAAGACAGCCACAATCTTAAGAAAAGTAAGAATCCTAGCATTTGCCTCATCCGACCACTTCCCATCCTGATTCTTCTGACTCCAAATCCTCCCATAGAACACTCCGAAAACAATAGTCCACGCTGCAGCAACAATGCCCTTTAACACCATTCTCACTCCAAGAGACATCGTCTCCCTCGTAACCAAACTATACTGAGTACCTGCATCAAGCACCGCTTGCAGAACCCGCAGGCTACCCCATGTAATAAAAAGGGTAAGTAACTCCACCTGAACATCACGATTCTCTAAAGCATCCCACGGATAAGTCTTTCCCTCCCAAGCAACAATAATGGAAGCTTGCAAGAACAAAATTAACAATACCCATAACTTATCAAAGCTCCTAAACACATTCCAAAACGACCTCTGCTCCACAAACCCCGTCTTCCCCACTCGCTTATCCTTAGGAGTCGTCGCAAAAAAATTACTTGTCGCATTAATAGGCCATTTAATCGATCTAAAACATCGTTCACTCCAAAAATACTCATTTATATCATCGTAATTCCTCCAAGCTGAATGAGGAGCCTTACCATTTCGACTACTATCTACTTCTTTCTTAATCGTTTGATAAATGGGCATAACTACACATTTCAAAAACGCATTTTGACCCATATTTGGAGGCACAAAAGGACGCCCAGTGTTTTCATCAGTATAATCTTCAAGAATTTTATTAAGTTCAATAGCCATATGATGAAATATATAACATAGACATTCAGGTACAAAGCGGAGATTAGCAGCCTCACCCCAGATGAGAAGATAGAGAGAAACGTAGAGCAATTCACGGTGGAGGGGATTTATTCCGCGGCGGTTCACGAGCCATACGCTGGACTTGCGGCCGAGGTACGAGCACCATGAGGTGTAGTTTTTGAGTAGTTTACGACTGAACCGTTGGAGGACAGATGGGTCGAGGGCAGAAGGGTTTTTTGGCGGCGGCTGAAGCTGCATTTGGGCGTTGGCGAGATGAAGTACAAGATGTTCCCTTTGGTTACGAACGTTGTCGTTTTGAAACCCAAAGAAGGCGCCGAGCCAATCGAGAAGGTCCATGTTGTTAAGCCACCGGAAGAACGGCGGTTTCCGGAGTTCTACGGCGCCGACTTGAAGAGCACTGGCGACGACGCGTACTTCTGCGAACTGATGCGCGGGATGATTGGTTATTACGTTGTGGATTGGAATTATGTTGAATGGTTCTTGGAGCGGTGGCAGCGCGTTGGGTATTTCCCGGCCGCCTCCGCCGCCGCCGCGCGTGGGCTGAGGGCGTTGTCTGAGACTACTCATGGTATAAGAAGGTCCTCTCCCTCCTCTTCAATGGCGTACATGCATATCTATGAATTCTTCACCTTCTCTCTCCCGTTTATTGCTCGATTTAGTGAGAGAAACTGAGACTGAGCAAAGTGCATATATATATATATATATATATAGAGAGAGAGAGAGAGAGAGAGAGAGAGAGAGATTATATCTAATGCAGTGGAAACGGAACGAGAAACGGAGAAGACAAGTGTGCTTGGATCTGTCCGTCGGCGTTCTGAACAGTATAGTTGTGTAGATCACGTGCAGTGAAGGGAGTGGGGAACACGCGCCAATCAGATTAGTTTGTTGTGGCTATCCAGTAGGGGACCCACCATGTTCGTGTCAAAATATTCAATTATGAAGAGAGAGAGAGATATTCTGCTCAGATTTAATGATTAATAAATGAATCGAATCCCATTTGTAACATTTGATTTCTATGCTTTGCTTACTTCAAACAAAATAAAAACTTATGGTTTAAAATTTTGTGCCCGGTTATAATGAGACCACCCTCATCTCCCTAACGATGCTCTTCCGCATATTTTGGTCATTAATAATTCTATATCACCCGATCCTTTAACCTGAAATTAAAAATCATACTGACATATCATGATTTAAATGGTGTGTGAAAAAGAGAAAAGCAGTTTGAGATGATAGATCTCACCAGTCAAAACATTACATATGATGGTAGTTTTTAATTTCGGATTAAAGTATCTGATGCTCTAATATTTTTTTTAGCCATTTATTTGCATGAGATATATAAATTTTTTTTTTTAGTTGGGATATTCGAGCCAACTTAAACGGAACTTGTTAGTTATGAGTCTTAGAGCATCTCCAACCATGACTAGCCATTTTGGCTAGCCAAAATGCTCAAATAGTATTTTGTCTATCCAATTTGCCTTGTTAAATGGTTGTGCAATCCAACCATAATAGCCATTTGGCTAGCCATTTATATTTTAATATTTTTTTTAATATTCAAATTGTACCATGAAAAGAAGGATTTTTGAGAGATTGGTGATGTGGCAAAAATACCTAGAGCACTCTCTCTCCTCAATGTCTAGGCAAATATGGCTCCTCATTTGGAAGATAGGCAAAATGCCTAGAGTTTTGCCTCCTCCCTTGGAGTGGTGCTTTTTGAATTTGGGTAGGCAAAATGCCTAATATGAGGCTTTGCCTCTCATGGTTGGAGTTGCTCTTATGACAGACGTTAGAGTATTGTACAATTAATCACATTTTCACTCCGTGCACCTTGTTATATTTATATGAACAATATCTTTCTCAGTTTATTTATTTTTGTGGATATTTAATTTAAAATATAAAAAAGAAGGTCATATTAACTAATATATTAATACGGTATGCCATGTAATATTGATTACTAGGTTTTACCTTCTGGGTTAGGCGGTCTTGGACTCTTGGTGGGTCTGGACTTTTGTCGTTTATACACACGTGATGCTGACACTGTGGTGGCGCATACTTCACCAGGTGGGTAGCAGCCATTGTTAATATATTTATATAGGGTGAGGATATTTGACAAATTGTTTTTATTTCTAATTTGATATCCAGTTTGTAAAATTAGGTGTAGAATCGGTATTTTGAGAAATCGACTATTGAATTATATATTCTACTTATACACATCATATATGGAGATATGAGTTGGTCTCTTATGGAGATGCCCTCATCTCTCTAGCCATGAGCTCTCATTTTTTCAATTATTTTCAGACATGAAAGTCGAGATACTTTCCAGGTTGTCATATTAATTTATCACGTTTAGTCAATCACATTTATAGAAATTTAATTTAAAATAGATTAAACTGGATTCACACATGTTCCCCTCATCTATTCACATCACAGTCCCCATCTTAACTTTTCTTTACCCACAAGTCACTATGATTTCACAATTTCCTTGATTAGGGAATTGATTATATATATATATATATGCTATTATGAGGTCGGTCTTACATAAAGCTGTGTAAGGTCACTTTCATATGGCTAATTTTAGAAAACAGTTCGTAAAACTGACCGTTCGATTAGATGATCATTTTCTGTATGTCATGCATGCAAAAAATCACATTGATCCGACAGTTGGTTTTTGAAAAATATCATTGTGAAAATATGAAACTTATTTGTTCTTCAAAATATAACCATTTTTCTAACATCAATTTTTTCAAAAACAACCGTCGAATCACTATGATTTTTTGCAGGCATGACATACAGAAGGGGTACATATAATCGAACGGTCAGTTTTACGAATTCTCATATAAAATTGGACATATGGAGGCGATCTTATGCAACTTTATGTAAGGCCAGCCTCATAATAACATTATATATTCTCATATAAAATTAGACATATGGAGGCGACCTTATGCAACTTTATGTAAGGTCGGTCGCATAATAGCATTATATATATACACACACGCGCGAAGTGGTGAAGCAACCTATTTTTAGGATAATGTTATCTGCGCTCCCTAAATCACCCCCTGTGCTTCTCATGTGAGATTATAATGTTAAAATGACTTAAATAACCTTCATGCAATTTAAATTATTTATTTGTGATTTATAATGCCAGAATAATTTTTAATAACCAAAAGCCTCACCATATAAAATTTGACCGTTGAATTAATACAATTTTTTGTATACATGACATGCGTAAGAAATATATCTAATCAAGCTATCTGTTTCTCAAAACATTTAATCCACATTAGTGTTTAGAGAATGAGTCGTAAGTAAATAAACCAATCATTCTTAAAACACCAATGTGGATTGGATATTTTGAGAAACCGGATTATATGTCTTTATTATGCATGTCACGTATACCAAAAATTACAGTGATCAAACTATCAGATTTTAAAAAATCTCTCTAAAAAAAATTGTACTGTTTTTTATAATATTTTTTCAAAGTGATATTTTTCATAAACATACCACTAGATCATTACAATTTTTGGTATACGTGACATGCATAAGAAATGTATATAATCCAATGGTAGGTCTCTTAAAGTATTGAATCCACATTGGTGTTTTGAGAATCGTCAGTTCATCTTATTACTGTTCGTTTTTTAAACACCAGTATGTATTAAATATTTTGAGAAATCGACCATTAAATTAGATATCTTTTTATGCATATCATCTATGCAAAAAATTATATTGATTCAACCGAACAATTTTTAAATATATAGAATAATTTTTAACAAGAATAAGATGAAAAATAACAAGGTACAAGTCAAAAACCATGGGCTTAAAACATAAAGAAGATGCAAGAAAATGCGTGCACTTTTGTATTTTTTCAAAGCACTTTTGGAATTTCGTTTTTTTCCTTTAAAAAAAAAGCATTTTTCAAAAGCACACGAAACGTTGATTATGTTATCAATGTTGTGAAGTGAACCACGCGCCATTAAACAAGTGGGAAACACGATCAAACGAGATAAGTGGAACCCACCACATTTAGTTGCGTCCAATCAATCAGATGATGAAATTTGATGTGATAAGTTAAAGACCTTACAATAATGTAACAATATCGATCTGTACAACTTTCAACTGTGGAATAATTTTCTTACGAAACAAACAGTGACTTAAGGACTGTTTGGGAATGGATAAGTCATGCATCTGGTCATTTTGTTAAATCTTTTTCTTTATCATAATCTATGTAATGATTGACACAGTACTTGATTTATAAATTATAATTAAAGAAGGATTTATTTTAACTTTAAAATAAAAATTCACTTAAACAACTTTCTTGCATATCAGGTTGTGATAATGACAAAATGAATTGCACTAAATATTTAAAAAATATAAAAAATTAACTAATAATTTGATTTATTTTATTTTTACTTATTTTTTTCTTTTAAATTTATTTGGCATATTGTAGAAAAGAATGAATAATTACAATTTTATTTTAAATTAGTTTATTTAATAATGAACATGGCTTAATTCAAAATTTAAAATTTTATTAGAAAGTACAAAATTATCAACTCGAATAGGGTTAGTAAAAACCATTGTCGTAAAGGTCACTTTGTGACCCACCCCTGATAGGAAAAATCCTGAATGTACAAGCCATCCTCTCTGACCTGCACATCGTTTAAATCAAGAAGCAACCACAACAGCGAAGAGTCGAACTCGTGACCTCCAAGTTTATGATTCGTCACAAGCATGCCCATTACCATTAACCACGTGAAATATTTATATTTAAAATTTTCATTGTCATTTGTGGTGATGGATATCAAATTTTATTTTTAAAATTATACACTAAAAAAAATGAAAATTTTTAATTCTTATAGTACACCTAAACAAGCTCTTAATCTTTAGCAAGAAAATACCAAAAAAAAAAAAAAAGTAAAATAAAAAAGAAGTTTGAAAGATAATGACAAATGCTTAATAATAGATATAAATAAAGCTGTTTTAATGCTTTTGTGCAAATAAAGAGGAAGCAAAAGGGGACTAGGTTTAGGACTTTAGGGAATTTCATTTGTTGGTAGGTTTGGAGGGGATATGTGGGTAGGGATGTCAACGGGCCGGGTTTGGGACGGGTCACCCCTTTTCCAATCCCGTTCTATTTAAGAAAATCCTATCTCATTCTCGTCCCAAACCTGTGACGGGTCAAGATTGGAAATCCCATTCCCGTCCCATCTCATTACCGTCCCGTCCCATTTAATGTTTTCTTTTTACTTTCCTCAGTTTTCTCAAACACCAAAATAAATTACAAAATACATCGATGAACATTAAAAATAATTGTTACTTCTAAGAGTAAAATAAACTAAACCCCTTAAGGGGCATGATTGAAATTTCATTTTATTAAGGAGAGACTTAACTGTAAAATACCTATAAAATAAATATAATAAAAATATATATTGGGTTTTTAAGCCCTCATCTCAAACCTGTCCCGAACCCTATTGGATTTTCAAAAAAAATCTCAAACCCGCTCTTAACCCTATTAGGATGATCGCAAACTCGTCCCAATAGGAGTGGAGCGGGGCGAGACTGGTACCCGGGTGAACCCACAAAATTGACATCCCTAAATGTAAGATACAATTGGGGGATTATGGGAAAGTAACTGCATTGTGTTCTTTTTCGTGGGCCATAGGGCTTCGTAAGCTGTATGGAAAGTATGGCCACAAACCGACGGTTCTGATGAGCTCATTATTCTTCTAGATTTCCCCTATTGTTTTAAAGATTTTTCAACCTTTTTCATCAAATGTAATAAATAATGGGATTATAACTTTTTGTTTTGTTTTTTGTTTGGGCTGTTATTATTCCATATTTAGTAATCTATACTATTATATGAGAGTAAGTTTCCGGTGATATATGGTAATTATCTATGGTTGGATACATAGTTTATAAATTCTACCTACCCATCCACCCTACAGGTGAGAGAATCCACTGTCCATTCAATTATATATATCCTGATCTAGTAAGCATATGCTAATTTTTGTGAAAATCAGTATGAAACTTATAGGAAATTGTGGGATACATATTTTGAAAAACCGACTGTTGGATTAGACACCCTTATTATGGATGTCACGTCTGCCAAAAATCGCAGTGATTCGATATAGGCATCTCAAAATACATATTCTGAAAAATTTTAACTGTTGAAAACTGTCACAATTTTTCTCAATGACATATTTGAGAAATCGACCATTGGATAACTGTGATTTTTGGTATGTCTGACATACATATGCATAGTATCTAATATAACGGTCAGTTTTTCACAATATGCATATCACAATCACTTATGAACTTTATGCCAACTTTCACAAAGCCAGTGTGTGTTGATTGGATCATTTCTGTATATAAATAAGAGTAAAGAATCCCAGCTAACTCGGACCTAACCAACAAAGAGTAAAGAACCTCAGCCTATAGTACAAAGAGGTACAGGGACCGGGGGTCTCCTTAACAGAGGCCACAGAAGTGTTTGAATGGAATTGAAGGACTCGCATTAAACAACAGAGGGTAGCTTACTGTGGTAACACATTGCATGTTATTAAGGCAAAATACCCACTGGGAAGGAAAACCCAATTTCTCAACACCTATTCAATAAATACCCAACTAATATATAGTCCAATTTGAGAGCAGCCAAACACTGGAAAGAAGTTTTATTTCATTCATCAACTCACTAAGGAGTAATATCTCTTTGTTTTTTATATATATATTTGAGAAAAAGAAATTTCATTAAGCATCACACTGAACAAGCCAGTATCCAGACAAGTTGGTCCTATAGCCCCAAGAGGCAGCCCTGTGAGCATACATGTTATCTTCCCTGCCAATTACATTTAGGGACATTTAGGATCCATTTCTGTTAGTTTCTGTAAAAATTACTTTTGGAGAACTATCTATTCACATATCTCTTTATAATTGTGTTCAAACTATGCCTTCACATATCAAAATTTTCATACTAGAAGTGATTGTAGCAAAAGTTGGAGCTCTCTACCTTTTGCCACAATCACTGTCAGTATAAATTTTTTACCAACTATCCTATCATTTCTCAAGTTGTTTAAAAGTGATTGTTGCTCCAATTCTTAGATTAAGTGAAATTTTGAGCTTCAAAAGTGATTTAAAGAAAAGCTAATGCAAACTTGCCCTCAAAACAGTTTACTAAAACAGAGCAATCCCAAACCGAACAACAGTCCTCCTGCAAGGCCAAAATGCTTGCAGGCCAAGTTCCAGTTCTTACAGCATTTGCATGATTTGAGTGCATCCAGCCACACATTAACCCAAACCCAAACCCAAACCCACTGCTTCTGCTTCTAAAGATTTGCAAAATATAATCATTTATTAGCAATTGAATAGTTTGCATAACCCCTTCAAATTTTAAATTAACACCTTGAAACACAATATGATTCCTGGTTAGCCAAATAGCCCAAATAATGATGCATTTTATTCGCAAAACAATCAGCATGTTCAGCATTATCAGGAGGAGCATATCTGTCACGATCAGATAACCAATCTTCCAAAGCAATGCCTGAGAATTCCTGCAATCGATAGGCTACCGCAGAAATTAACCAGAGTCTATAAGAAAAGGGGCAGTCCAGAAAGAGACCATCAATGGTTTCTTCATGTCTAGTACAACGAGGACACAGAGACTTCACTCTCATATGACCCTTTTACATATGTTTGATGCGACCGGAATTGCCTGATGAAGGCACTTTCAAATGCACATTTTTATATCTGAGCTTGTTCATTCATTTTAGTTATAATATGATAACC
>JAESVK010000248.1:65358-96058 GCA_017140935.1 Hamamelis virginiana
TTGCAAGTGCCTGGCGTCCCTCATTGGCTAGCCCTGCGTGAGCACATGCTGACAAGACAGCAATGAACGTGATGTAATTGGGAGATGACCCATGAGTTCTCATTAGATGAAAGAGTTCAATTGCTTGTTTACCATAACCATGCATTCCATATCCTGAAATCATAGCCGTCCAAGCAACAACATTTCGTTCATCCATCGAATCAAAAATTTCTCGTGCTTTACTCACATTTCCACACCTAGCATACATGTTAATCAACGAAGTACCAAGAACCACATTCACTTCAAAACTATTCCCAATAATATAATCGTGCACCCAACAACCCAAACCTAGAGCTCCCAACTGAGAACACGCAGACAACACGCTCACAAACGTTGCAGAATCAGGACCAACACCCAACTCCCGCATGCTATAAAACAACCCAACTGCTTCCTTAGCAAGCCCGTTTTGCTCATAACCCGAAATCATTGAATTCCAAGCTACTATCCTTCTCTCCGGCATTTTATCAAACACCTTCCTAGCAACACCCAAATCACCAGATTTGGCATACAATGTAACAAGAGCAGCCTGAACAAAAGAATCTAAACCATACCCACAAACCAAAACATGGGAATGTATAATTCTACCATATCTCAAAGCTGATAGATCAGCACACGCCTTGATAACAGCTGTGAAAGTGTAATTCGACTGCGTTATACCCAATAGCAGCATGCGACGGTAGAAGAAGATGGCATCGACAGGGAAGCCGAACTTGGTGGACCCTTTGATGAGTGAGTTGAATAGGAAGGAGTCAGGGTTGGGAACAGAGAAGAAGAGGTGGCGAATGTAGGTGATTGAGCCTGCGGCACAAGCAAATGTTAAGAGCTTGGTGAGGATGGCTCGGCTTCGATGGGAGCCTGAGACGATGATGTGGGCATGGACTTGTTGGAGAGGTTTTAGACGTGGGCCTGCTTGGAGAAGGGCTCTGTAAGCTGGAGAGTGTCGTGGAGATACTGTGAGTTGCTGGTTTTGATTTTTTTGTTGTTGTTGTTTGGCTTCCATTAAAATTTTCCATTAGAAGAAAAATGAGAGAAAGTGAAGGAAAGTTGTAGCTACTGCTGCTGATGTTTTTGTATACAGGATACAGCTGCCATGGCGGACACGAACCATTTTTGTGCTCTTCAAAACGCTAAGTTTTGGGCAATTCTAGAAACGACGCCGCTCAAGTATAAATATACCCAAGAACCCAAATATAAAAGAGGTTCCCCCAATTTCTCTCTCCATCATACTGTGACTCGTCCTTCGTCCAAAGGAAACAGAGCAGAATAACATCACTGAAACATATGAGTCCCACATCGACATCTTCTTCTTCTTCTTCATCTGGTTCTGGTAGTAATACCAATTCATGGATCATCGCTGGAGGTGCAATAGCGGCAGTGGCGGCGGCTGGGGCTTACGCGTTGATATCTCTTCGCCGTTCCGCAACATTTCGAAGCCAAGTAGTTGGAATAATACCAGCTCGTTATGCCTCCTCCAGATTCCATGGCAAACCTCTCGTTCCCATCCTCGGAAAGCCCATGATTCAGGTACTCTCTTCCTCTCTCCTCTCTCTCACTATATTTACACGGGATGATCCCTGGGTATGTACTTTAAAAAACCAATGGTTGAATCGAATTATTTTTCTTACGAATGTGATGAATACACTATATATCTCAAAACTCAAATTATTTTTTCTTTTTCTTGTGCTTTGCAGAGAACTTGGGAAAGAGCAAAACTTGCAACCACATTGAACCAACTTGGTATGTTACAGCATTTGAGCTTCATTCATAGTTGCATTAATCTATAAATCTTAAGAGGTTGCTTGGTTCCTCTGACAGTTTGATCAGGTTGGAAAATTCTAGTCAATGATTTGTCTAGCCTGTGACTGTGAGTGCAGTTGTAAGCATTAAATGTTTGTTTGCTCTAGTGATGAATGAAGATGAACAAAACACTAACTAAAATTATGACTGTTCAAAACAGGCTTTCAAAATTTTTATCCCCATAGCGACTTTCGTACAGCTCATGGTTTCATACTTCAACATGTTGGAAATTTGTTTAAATTGACTACTCTCTCTCTCTCTGCTTGTCCCTTGTAACTTATCATATCTAGCTTCCTCTTGCACTAGTTGTGGCTACGGATGATGAGAAGATAGCAGAATGCTGTCAAGGTTTTGGTGCTGATGTGATAATGACATCAGAATCTTGCCGAAATGGTAAGAGCTTTGGTTGTCCCTTCTAGCGATTTGATATGATTTTTAAGTGAATTGATCTCATAGCTTATATTATTTGTTTAATTTACAGGAACTGAACGCTGCAATGAGGCCCTCCAAAAGCTTCAGAAGAAGTTTGATATTGTTGTCAATATTCAAGGGGATGAGCCTCTTATTGAACCTGAAATAATAGATGGGATTGTCAAAGCTCTGCAGGTAAGTCACTTTCTCTCAAACAGTCAAGTCTCTCAATGGAAGTGCCATAATGCCATTGAATAACCCAAAGACCCAAATGTATAATAGTTTCCTTACTCTTGATTGAATCCATTCACTTCTGTTTTTTATGTGACTTACAAATTGTGTTCTAAGTAGATGTCAGTTTGAGATAGAATCTGAGGTATTTCCTCGAAGGCATTTAGCCTGATCTAATTTTTGCATGTGTATTAAATTTCAAACAACTCTGTTTCAATTTTTTTTTATCTTCCCAGTATTTTCTAAGTAATCGAGGACATATATCTTGTTTGTCTCTCAAATTCTTTGCTCACTTTCAACTTCAGTTATCTGATATACTCCATAGTTGGTTGCATTTGCAATTTTGCACATAAGCTAGAGGGGATTGGAGTTCTATACGGAAACGAAGAGAACAAAAATTTCCCTGCAAAAAATAACTCAGATTCCCAAAACAAATTTATTTAGTAAAATGGACTGACTGACTGACCATTGTGGCATTGACATTTAATTGGGAAAGCATGTCCCATAGTGATGTTCTATGGTTTTCCTTTGGAAGCGAATTGGATTAAGCGCGTGAGAAATGCTGGGGAAACATATGGAAAACATAGAAAAACACAGTAAAAAACACAACTGGAATCAAAATTGTCGTGTTTGCCTGCCATTTCTGAAGCTTTTCTTACTTGTTTTATTTTTGTCTCTCGTGCATTTTCCATTTCACATGCGTTCCTGACAATTTTAGAATTTGCATTTCTGTTTCTCGTATTTTTTTCCTTCACCCATTTCTCTTGGTGGTATGGCTCAAAGCCTCAAACTACCCTGGACATGTTTACCATTCAGGAATGCAGAAGAGTGTGTGTGTGCGTGTGTGAATTAAATAATTCTTTCTATCTGGTGAATATCTGTTCTTTCGATAATTTTATTTTTTTTCCCCCTCAAGTAGTTCAATTTGTTTGAGTTCTGCAGGCAGCCCCTGATGCAGTATTTAGCACTGCAGTCACATCTTTAAAACCTGAAGATGCATCCGATCCAAATAGAGTGAAATGTGTAGTGGACAATCGTGGCTATGCAATCTATTTTTCAAGGGGTCTGATCCCATATAACAAGTGAGTTTCATGGTACAACTCAGTTTAGTTGCATGAGTCCACAGTACCCACAGCAACTCCATTATTTTTCATGTGCTTGTCAATTTACTCAAACACAGGTCAGGGAAGATCAATCCACAATTTCCATATTTACTTCATCTTGGTATACAGGTATTAAAATATCATATGTTTAGAAAACCGTCCATATGGACCTTTGCACGTTAATATATTCCTGCATGGTTGCCAATACTACCTTATTTTTTTCTCTGTTCTGTTTGGCCAGAGCTATGATGCACAATTCCTAAAACTATATCCAGAGCTTTCACCTACTCCTCTGCAACTAGAAGAGGATCTGGAACAACTTAAAGTCCTTGAGAATGGGTATAAGATGAAGGTATTGTATGATCATACATTCTCTATTTAATTGGTAAATAATTTTCTTCAGTAATTTCAATATGGCAACAGTTTCTTGAAATTGTTGCCTCAGTTTTCATTTTGTCGCTAAGTGTTTTTACATGTGTATGTAGAATTGTATGCCTTTATTTTCAAAACAACTTGTATGTATGAGAGTTGGTTTCCTAGGTTGACTGGCTAGCTCAGTTCAAAAAACACTAGTTAATGTATGGGATGTTTGAAGCTCTTCTTGGAAGGAAAAACATCCATAGATTTTATACATGCTCCATCTGTATGGTTACTTTCTCACTGAAGCAAAAAACACAAATGGGTGGAATTTCAGTGAAATAAAATGGATGACCACTTGCATTCATATATGTATCTGTCTTATGCTTCTTGTCTTAATATTTCTCCCATTATGTATCTTCCATACACTCTTGGCTCTTTGGTTTTGGTGGTTTTTTATGTTATTTTGCATTGTTATATAATATGAATTTCTATTTCATGTACAATAATGATTTACAAAAGAAATAACTAAACTGTTGAAAATTCTTTTCACATTTCAATTTGACTTGTCATCCGCAAAAAACAGCAACTCTTTAAAATCGGGGATGATTAAAATTTTCAGTAATCGTTTCTAAAGTTATTCATTCGTTCATTCATTTCTGAAGTGTCACAATTTTTGTTGGATGATGCTGTCCCCTTGGATTTTATTTTTTGAATGGAGTAAATTTATCACTTGAAGGTGAAGCTACCTTCTAAAGTCCCTTGCACATTTTCTGTTAGTCTTTCCTAAACTTGCCATTTAGTTCTTAAATACAAGCCATTCACTAAAAGAGAGTAGATTTCTTGTAAATAAAACCAGTAACTTGCATGTGAACCATTACTTTTGAATTTCTCTGGGAGAGCTAGCCATTAAAGGTAAACTGGATCATTTATATTTTTCCATTTTAACAGGTGATCAAAATTGATCACGATGCTCATGGGGTCGACACT
Organism: Hamamelis virginiana; assembly: GCA_017140935.1. NCBI lineage: Eukaryota > Viridiplantae > Streptophyta > Magnoliopsida > Saxifragales > Hamamelidaceae > Hamamelis > Hamamelis virginiana. Next base: position 70,287 of record JAESVK010000248.1, read on the forward strand.
CCAGAAGATGTTGAGAAGATAGAATCTATAATGCGCGAAAGAAACCTATCTTAGCTCAAAGAAGAAGAAGAAGAAGAAAGAAAAGGGAGGAGATGTGGGGCAAGAAATAGAGAGAGAAGAAAAGAGCCTGTCTACCAGCCCATCCATGCTGAGAATAAGCATGCTCTGGAAGTTAATTCATATAAAGTTGTATAACATTGTTTGCTGTCTTTCATTGAGATTCAGTTAGTCTCCCAGTCCTTCTGAATGGCAACAAGCATGCACACTTCTACAGTTATTCTTTGTAGCAGATCCAACAGTCTCTTGCTGTAACCAAATTTACTTCTATTTCCATGATTTTGTTTATTGTCTCTTGTCAGAGATGCAATTTTGTTAATCCTTATTGTTTACCCATATGTAACGGGGATGATTAGGATAACATATCTCGAAGATGTTTCACTCCCACATTGTTTTTTTGCTATATTTATGGTCGGTAAGATACATTGTTAGAGCAACTCTAATGATGGGTTTAAATGTGGATTCAGATTCATTTTTTGAACCTAGATGCCAAATTTCTTGCTCCAACGGGCTTTTTTTTTTTTTGAAAGGAAAGAAAACCCAAAAAAAAAATCCATAAAATAAAGAAATAGATCTTGAAGAGTACTAATGGAAAACTGCATCAGTGTTGTGCTTATGAGACATAAAATTGCTACTTTGTCAATAAATAATTCTACCATAACAATATGCTTTTTAAAAGCAATCCTGTTGTAATCAATATTAAGCACAATTGCAGCATGACCCTGTGGAATCCTCTGGCATGATTGCCACTATACATCCCATGCAAAAGATTTAGACCCGAATTTCAGAACTACGAAAGTTGAACTCTTACATTGAATTTTAACCAAGTTAAAAATCAAAAAGATTAATGCCACATGCTATGCAATTCCACTCTCAAGTACATGCTGCCTGTCTGTATTTCCCATGTCCTTCTGTGTTGGATGATAGAGTTGGATTCTTTCTCAACATCCGCTGCACTATAGTGAGAAAGTTTTTAGTAATGATAGACATGATCACTGTACATGTGGGCTGTCATGTTCAAAGACTGAAGCATGGCTTCTCCTCTTTTGTTGAAGTTAAAGACAGATATTCCACCATTATTTATATCGATTGCACGGAACCTGAAGCATCAATAACATTGTTCCGAGTTTCAACCAAAATAATACTAATAATAATAATATTGTTAGAGCTACCCAAAAGAAATTTGGAATATATGTGTTAGAGGAGTCGTTCCAAAATAATATTTCCCAGGCAATGACTCCCAAGCCTGAGGTAAAAATGAACCTCGCAAACACTTGGATTCACGTATGAAATGACTAAAAGCATAGTTGTAGCTAATAACTGAAAAGGCCATACCCAATGTCGGTCCTGAATCCAGCCAAAGTGGTGTCCTGCGAGGGGTGAGCTAAAGATACAGTCCTAACATTTGATTTTGCACAAAGTGGCCACTCTCAAGACTCAAACTCGCATATTCACGCTTAATAGCCCAGCCTTTTATCATTCCACCAAACAATGGCCCCTTGGAGCTAAGAACTAGAAGTCTAAATGTGCTACCGTGAGTAGTAGTATCATCCTAAAATTGATAGGCCAATTATCAACCATTACACCAGATCCAGGGACAACTGAGCACCTAGCACAAGATTGCTCACAAATCCTTTATGATAGGCCACCATTATCATTATTATCTTTGTTGTTATTATTTTTATTATTAAAAGAAAATTACACCTTACACTCTTCAAGTTTGGCCCATTTTCACTTTTCCACCCTACAATTTTTTATTTTTTTTTTGGCTACGAAGTGCCCTTATAGCTTCAAGCAATGGTACTACATCCCCTTCCGTACAAGGAAGAGGAGTGAAATCGATGACAAATAACCTATCCACATGTAACTATAGAGGTAAAGTGTAGTTTTCAAACTGTACAGGGTGAAGTACAAACATGAGAAACTTGAAGGGGTAAGGTGTAATTTTTCAAATTATTAGTTACAAGGATTTGGGAAAGAAATATACTCATGTTGGCAACTGCAATTACAATAATATCGATACGTACCTCACCGGGTCTAGTCCAAGAGCCGTGCAGATCAGTGCTCTCAACATTGATTTGTGAGTTACAACCAAAAAATTTTCTCCCTGATGTGCACATAAATTGTTCACAGAATCAACAAAGATGCTAACATGTCAGTGAAATGAACTCACGATGTGATAATCTAAAAAGTATGGCAACAATGGCTTACTGGTGAGAACAAGATTTCCCTCCAGGACTCACTTGCTGTTCCCCATAGTTTTCGAAGAGGATAGATACCATTCACATTGAAATTAGCTGGATCTTCTCTCCATGTTACGTACTCCTTTGGATATCTCTGCCTAGCATCCACTGCCTCCAAATTCTGAACGTGATTTAGTATGGTGCATATAGTAATGAAGGGTGTAAATCAAGCACTGTTCTAAGACCAGATGAATAACTTGAATCTTTAATGCATTAACTCGACCACTTTCAAGCTGACTGGACAGGAACTCTTTCAAGTCAAAACTCAGTTCAAGTAAACTCAAAATTCAACAGAGTTATGACCAAGCCAACAGTGTACAAAAATAAAAAGTGACAATGAGATGAAATTTTCAAATTTTTATAATATATTATTACATATATAATTTGATGTCATATTTATTTTATTAAAATGTTATATATCAAGCTAAGTTGTCTCAACTTTTGAGTCGAAGTTTCAAGTTTTTGAACTATCTGAATAAATAAAGCACGAGGAGACAGACCATTTTTCATGCCTTCGAGATAAAACAGATGGGCCTCCTCTAGCGAATCAAGGAAAACCAGTGGCTCCTCTCTCCCCTTCCATATAACTTCAGCAGTGGACTGCATTAAATACATACACTTGAGAATTGATTAACATTAATATGATAATCAGCATACCATCTTAATTGTGTTATTCATACTTTGGCACGAGATATTGGACTTGAGAAGCACTGATCAAAGTATATATTTGATAAGGCTTTCTTGCACCGCTCTGCTTGCCTCACTCCAGTTTCTGTCAGGACAGATAGGTTTGAACTTCCCTGAACATATGCTTCAATTAGGCTAGCAGTTGAAAAAAATTATGGAATGTCAAGAAACAAATAAAACAATGGGATTTGGAACTAAGATTCGCAATGTGTTTTCAATTAAAAAACCCCACAAAGATGATGAAAGAGGTTGAATAGTTTTTTAAATTTTAATATGGTGACACAAGAAGTAACATAAGCACAAGAAAAGAACGAATATTTTACTATAGTGGTTCAGCAATGGCTTTCTTTCATCCACCAAACAATTTTGAGTATAATGAGTTGGGCATGTAATATCAAAAGTTTGATTGCATTATTCTGATCGCATAGTTTTGCTTTGCCTGCTTAGAAACTTCTACCTTCCATTTATTATCTCTCTTATAGTTATTGTCCCTTTAACCTATTTGTTAATTTATTTACTCTGCTTGGCATCATCCCTTCAAACTTCAGACCAAGTAATTCATCCTTTTGACAAATGTTAGTTGGTTCATATAGAGTAATGACACGATGAGAGGATCTATCTTCCCCAATTCAAGAAAAATAAACAAAAAGGTGAAAATCCTCATTGTTTCATAAGGATTTTTTACCATGTTGGATCATATAATAAGGAGAACTATAATTTTTTTTTAAAAATTTATTAGTAACCATGTATTCCAAAACAGGGCAAGGTATCCAAGGCAAAGTAGATTTTGGTTATTTTATAGACATGGAACTAATTAAATCCAGCATTCTTGATATCCGGAAATATAAAGAGTAAAATATTGACTTCATAAAGATTCAATAATTAAAGAAAATCATAAAATACTTGTTCTTCTGCACATTTCTAAAGTAAGGGTGGGCTTGTTCTTTTAAGTGTCCCAAGTAGTGTCGGCCATAGATGTTGTGTCCATTAGTGTCCTACATATAACAGTATGATTTATCAAGGCAGTATGCTCCTATATGTTTCACTGGTTATGCAATTAAAGGTAGTTAGGTAAAAAACAGAGGAGACAGAAACCATATCGCAGCACATTTTTCATAGGGATAAGGATTGCTTTGCAACCCATATCATAAATATGTCCCCCTTACCCTCCCCTCCACCCCAAGAAGAAAAAAAAAAAACACAAGAAGAGAAAAGCAACAAACCTGAATTCTGCTTTCTTCATTCCAACTGCTAAAGCCATGCCTTACAAGAGTTACCTTCTTGGGTGAAGACATCAACTTTTGGGTAAGTGATGTTGTTGCTCTTTCAAAATCATATGCACCACCGGTCATTGAAGCATTATTTCCAAGTTTCTCTGTTGTAGATGCATGGGAAAACCATCTTATATTGGAACAGTAATATATAAGTAACTTGCAAGTTGTGTGGGGAAACCTAACTGGGGGGGAGGGGGGGAGTAATATTATGGCATGAAAGAAGGAACACAGAATGCGATAATGGAGGCATGTTGAACGGCATAAACTTTTCAATAGAAGGACTCAAAGAACCTTCAAGTTGATATCTTCAATTCATCCATTTCTACTCCTTCATATTGCCACCCAAATAAAGATGAAATATACATGTCGTTCATTAATCATTAGACATTAGCAGATGTGTGTTTAACGGGGTCTAGTCACTTCATTAAACCTTTGTAGTTCAAAACTCTACAACTTTTCGACTTTCAACAATGTACAATTTTCTCAAATAAAACAGTAACTGGCTTTATTCTGGAGATTACATATACAAGAAAAACCTGTGCATTCTAAATCTGATTTGTAATAATTTAAGTAAAACCATAACCATAAGAGGGCTAGAGCAACCCCTAGCATCCAGTGACCTGAATAGACATCCAGTGATCTGGATAGAACTTTTCAATTTAATTGGCGGTCTTCATGGTATAGTAACTTAATATTATATGCTGTTACTTGATCAATTGAGATGATAACATAATTCATGTTAGACCAGCCAAGCACACAAATCAATTGTTAATGTTTGACATATCCAATCACAACTTCCAGTCATCAATAGAACAAGTGACCCAAGTTCACACAACTAACTACTCTCCACCTTCAATGACTGAAATATCAATGTAATTGTCAATTAAACACCACCAATTTTAACTGGATGCATTACTTCACTTTATAAAAAGGAAAGAAAAGAAAAATGCAAACACATGCAAATCATGTACAATTATCCATATCACAGGGAGAGAAGGTAAATCTAGCGATGCCTTTCATCCACATGGGGCAGCCTAAAATTTACTCAAACCCCCTTTTGCTTTTCACTTCTACAGTCATTTTCATGCAAAACCCATCTAAAAATTTCTGGGTTCTTTGTTATTTTCCATAAAAAGGTAAAAATTCATCTTGTCTAATTCAATACAATACAATAAAACACACAGAACCCATCATTCTTTATGAGTAGTTTCAAACTAGTAATCATAAACAAAAACACCTCCATTCCTTCAAATCTACTACTGGGTACATATACACTCACATATATGATCATGGTTTTAGTTTTAACATGGGAAATTAAAACTGAAAGGTAAGCTTTGAGATTACCAGTGGTTAGTGGGAGGTCTGGTGTAGAACTTGAGCAATGAACTCTGACTGTTGTTGCAGGCCATGGAGTCTGAAGCTTATGATTCTTATTAGAATCATATATGGAAGTTGAAAACAGAGGAAAAGTTGTGATAAGAGCCCTGCAACCCATATTGTTCAAAGAATTGTGTGTTCTGGTTTTTGAGTGTCACATTTGGGTTTAAATGGGAGGTGGGTGATGGTTTTAATGCTGAAAAGTCTAGTGTGTAGTTTCTGTGTATCTGAAATGAGTGATAATGATCATCACAGGATGGGGATGGTTGTAATCTGATTGAATGGTGGAGAGTGATTCATGTGGTGGATGGTGACTCTCGTTCTCGTATTGTTATCTTCATTCTGAATATGCTTATATAAGTGAATGAAATATTCCTGACTTTATTAATTAAGGCACTGTTTGGCAAGGATGGGAATGGCTTTCATGGAAACAAAGTAAATAAATAAGTAAATTCACTTTCTTCCTTATGCCAACCAAATGGAGCCTATGGGGTTTGGCAATTCACTGTAATTAGTGTAATGAGATAAATTTTAGAAATTCATAAAATTGATTGAGGAAACTGGTAAAAGGATTGAATGGGAGGTTTAATTAATAGATCCTTTTATATAGTGATGAAGGGATTTTATAGTTGGAACAAATGGTTAGAAAAATGCTACTCATCATCCCATCATTTTGTCTTTAACTCTTTGATTCTAACTTATATGCGGTGACTCATATTCAATTGATAATGATGTGTTCCACCTTTCAAGAAGTTCATGACCCTGTATAGATATATGTGATGTATCATGTATTTCGACCTGTATGTCAGTCGTCGTATTTGCCTAGAGTAATGCTATATGAGGGAAATTCACTCTTGTAGCGATATATAGTATTTTCCATTTGCCTATCATCCTGACACCCTTCTAAAATTTATACCGAATTCATAGCTATATGGGCTATTGTATCATTCAGTTCGATCTCTTCTTTCAAAATTCAAAGCAAAGGGGTTCAATTTTCTGTTTTGTTACCCAGTTGATGGAATTAGTTGAAATTGATTCAATTAATCAAATAAAAATAAAATAAATTTTAGAAAAGTGTTATTGTCAGTTGCGACTGTTCACTAATTGCATCAATAGCTCTGTAGATACCACGTATCGTATTTGTGGACGAACAACTCATTTGTAGACATGTGGGCTTCATATACTTCTGTTAGGTATACCATATGTATATGTTGGCTAATTCGACTGACAAAAGCCAGTGTCTGTGATTGAACTCAAGCCAGTAATCCCTGAAAGATCAGTGACTACATCAAGCTCGAAAGTAACGCAACTTCTAGTTAATATCAAGTGCTCAAGCTTGTTATGTATTCCGTTTTGGTTTAAATTCCTAGGAAGGTAAGTTCGACTTAGTTCCTAGGTTGGCTATATGACCATAGGTGATTTAAATTGCCCCAATCACCTAAGTATGATCCTGATATGCACATAGGTCTTTTTCCATTGAAAATTACTTAAAATTGGCTTATGGCACATTTTGGATCGATCAGGCATTTTATGTAGGATCGATCCTATTTGTGCTCTGCAGAATGGGATCGATCCAGCTTTCATGCCCGGATCGATCCTAGTGGCAGAGGAGTTTGGATCGATCAGGCCATTTTTGTAGGATCGATCCTCTCGTATATTTTGACCTAATTTCTTCTAAAATTCTAAGTTTCTTACACTTTTTCACTGTTTGAAACCCTAGGTTATTCTGCTACTATATACACCCCAACACTTAGTGATTTTGGGGATGTGAAGTGCTTTGAAAAAGCTCCCAAGTTAAAACCCTAGGTTTCACTTGCTTTTTGCTTCACTCTTGCTTTAACTATGCATACTTAGTCTTCATGACTTCCCTTTATCGTCATATGCATAGTTCCTTATAGCTTAGCTATACAAAACCCCATACTTTGGTTTTGATTAACGGTGGAGTTCCGTTGAACGGTGGATTTCCGTGTGCATCGTGGATTGCGGTGTGTGGAGCTAGGTTTGTGGATTCAAACGGTGGAAACACTGTGAAAGCTGCGTGGACTCGCAGGTTGCTTGTCAAAGAAAGGGATTCTACTGGTTTGTGGATTCAAGCGTCATTGTTGGTAGTTTTACCTTTCTTGTACTGTGGTGATTATTTCATAGTGATTTCTGTGCTCCTGAGGTTTTTTACCCGTTAGGGTTTTCCTCGTATATCTGGTGTTATTCTGTGTGATTGTTTATGTTTCATAACTGTCAACTGATCACCATTTAATGGCTGGGTAATTAAAAGCAATATTTTCATTTAAGAAATTGTTTCCTCAGAATTTCAACTTCGATCAAAGATAGTCACAGGGGCGAAGCTACATGGAGATGAGGGGGCAACTGCCATCCCTCAAATTTTTTTCTTCTAATTTTATACCCTTTAAATTTGTAAAATTTTGATTTTGCCTTTCCTGAAAAAATTTTAACCTTTTCATTTTAGAAAAATTCCATTCGTCCTCCCTTTCTGTCATCCCTCATATATCTGACCAACTTGAGATAGATATTTCTAGAAATTGACTGCTGGATTTTATGTTCCACTTATACTTATCATGAATGCAAAAAAACATATTGACCCAATGGTCAATTTTTTGCAATTTTGAACAAAATTATAAAAAGTAGTGAAAAAATTGTGAAAAAACTGTCACAGTTTTTTTTTGAAGAACCAACTCTTGGATCAATGTGATTTTTTACATTCTTGATACATGTAAGTGGATCGTCGAATCTAACGGTCGGTTTTTCCAAACAACTGTTCCAAGTTTGTCAGATGCACAAGGGAAGACGAATAGAATTGTTGTTCATTTTTCTTCCTATCCCTCACTATTTTGTTCCCTCTGTAAAAGCCCTAATCCCACCCCAATGCTTTCAAAATGGAAGATAGTTGTACATGTATTAAATTGAAATATGATTTATAATAGGGCTTCTATTATAAGGTGCACCTCATGAATTTCATGTTCGCCAAAAATCGCAGTGATCTAACGGTCAGTTTTTCAAAATATGGTATGCATTTGATCCTATAGAGAGACTTACGCAAAATTGCGTAAGGTGCACCTTATAATAAAAGCCCTGTGATTTATCATATATCAATGAATTATAAATTTCTGAAATTTTTTCTACCTCAAACTAACATTATAAAATAATAATAATATTAATAATTGAACAAAAGTGTTCACGATTTTTTGAATTGGGATAAGATACTAACAATCAATTAAAGGCTATATTTGTCCTAGTTTTACCTAATATCATTTTCGGAAAACTATCTTTTCGCATATCTTTTTAGAATCATGCCCAAATCAACTCTTGATATATTAATTTCGTATTAATAGTTATTGTGTCAAAAATTAAGGACCGAACTTTGACCAACTATCATATATTTCTCAAGTCATCCAGACATGATTATCACTTATCTCTATAGATCAAGTAGAATTTTGAGTTTTAAAAGTGATTTTAGGCAAAATTAGTTCAAACGAGACCAAAATTCACCTTCCGGCCCGAATTGAATTCCTGGTTTCGCCCCTAAAGATAGACACATGTTTTGCAAGGAGTATCATATTTGGAAGTGATCCGCACTACTACTAACATGCAGTCGCAACTAATGCTAGCATTCCTCTAGACTTTATTTCATGTTCGCAAAGCGATAGCATATGAGGCAATAGTTATATATATATATATCCTTGTCCTTAAGATCTTGTACATGTGCTCTTAGCTCATGCATGTGGATTGGACAATATATAATAACAAACATAGTACTTCAAGTTCGAATTTAAAGAAAAAATAAAAAGCAAAAATGAGAGAGAGAGAGAGAGAGAGAGGAACGAACATAAGGCAATATATATATAGTTATGTATCCTTGTCGATCCTTATGATCTTATACAATTCTTATATTGTGTGAATTGGACAATAATAACGAAAATAGTACATCAAGTTCTAAGAGAGGGGAAAAAAAGCAAGAATGAGAGAGAGAGAGAGAGAGAGAGGACCAAATTCTACGTAGTAGTTTTTTAAGCCAGAAGAGGACCAAGGACAGAATGAAGAGAATAGAGAAGCAGCACCATGTAAACCAGTGCAGCAACAAAACCTGCAATTAAAGCGCCGGTGATATGGTTGCAGAATTTAGGAAATTGCCCACAAATGGGTAGCCAACCAGCATGACTGTTCCCTTTCTTCCCCACCTGAGCGATTGCCAAGGCCGCCGATATGCTTGAGGTCAGCAGCATTGTTATCACCTGAAGATCCAACAAGGATAATTAATAATAAAGAAAAATGATTCTCTCAGCAAATGTGTCTTTCATCGTAAGTTTGATAGATAATTATCTTGATATATATTTTGAAAAGCTGATTATTGATTAAATACTATGTCTGTGTATATATTTATATACACACACGTGTATATATATACTAGAACATGTTCTAGTCAACTATACCTTACTTTAACTAAAATCAGCTAAGAAATCCAAGCTCTTGGATTTTTTTTAACAATGAATCATGAAATAAGTGAAAAGAAATCCAAAAGTTTAGATTTCTTAGCCGATTTTAGTTAAAGTAAGGTAGAGCTCATTAGAACACTTCTCATATATACATACACATATAGAGAAATTAATAATCAAGTAATGGATATCTTATTTTATTAAAATCAGCCAATATCCCTTATATGTATATGTCACGCATGTCAAAAATCACAATGATCGATCTAAGATTTCTTGAATATGTTACTGAAAAAAATTGTGACAGTTTTCCAGTGATTAGAGAATTTTCCATAATCTGTATTTTGATACGTTGATATCAGATCATTGTGATTTTTGACCGTACGGGACATCCATGATAAGTATATCTAATCCAATAATCGATTTTTGCCACCGTACCCTTCATTTTCACCTCCCATAATTCGGAGTAACACATGGGTCGAACCCAAGGCTCCATCGGAGACTTCAATCATAGGAGGATATATATCAAGGTGGAAAATAAAAGCGTGGTTGAATTTGAAATCATAGTATTAAAGGACTTGACCCACTCTAATCCAATATCTATATATAATTTTCAAGCAAGCCCAAAAGAAATTACATAAAAAGCAAACCGTTGGGCTCGCCAAGATTGTAATGGATTATAGAGAAATGGGATAAGATTAGACTAGATCGATCACGATTTAATTTCCGTTCATTATAATCCAAGAATAAAAAAATATTACATAAAAGGCTTAATAATTACCACATCTAGAACCAGGACAAAGCGCCATAGCGGACTCTTGGAAGGAACAAAGAGAACAATAAAGCTGTAGGCGCTCACGATCGCATTTACAATCACAAAGTATCTAAACCAAGCTTAATTTTAGTATTCTCAACAGAAAATTTTATAGATATATATAAAGGAAGAATATGATGATGATGATGATGATGATGATGAGGGTGATGAAACTTACTTGAATGCAGGTGTATTGCTGAATTTTGCATTGAACTTAAGGTTCAAGACTTGAGTAGATTCATGGCTGGTAATCATGACAATGACGCTGGAGAGGGTTGCACTCAAGGCTATGAGCCTTAGCAGGAGGGTGCAGATCCTCTTGGTCTTGGCCATGGCAGTTTAGTGAAGAGGGAAGTGTGTTATGGCAGGGGGAATTAAGTTTAAATGTTGAGGCATTGGATGGATGACAGAGAGAAGGTGCTGGAGTGAAAGGTGTTATGTGTTAGGAAGGCAGATAGAGGGTGGTGCACTACTTTCCTTGTATTTCTCAAGCAACCAGGCTTTGGTCACCCATAATACCAATACAATTTTGTGCTTCTTATGTCGAACAGTGACATGTGCGCGCTAATTATACCTAACACACGACTTGAGAAAAAATATATATATACAATTTGGCAATTTACCCCTTGCTATTGAAATAATGAAATATATATACGGATTTGTTTGAAAAATATATACCCTTTTATAAGCTTATAATATATATCTATATATGGTGAAAATTTCAAATCATCAAAATGTGAATGTGCATGTTTGAATTTTGAGAGCAAATCACCTGACATAATATCAAAGAGTAGCTAGAACTAGCTATATCTAACTTGCCCCTCCTAAAGTTTACCATAGCGGGATTAATAATGGGTAATGACAATTTTTTATATATACATATAAGTCGCATATATAAGAGCATCTCTAATGCAAAAGTCAAATTTGGCACCCCAAAAAGGCACTAGGTGATGCCAAATTCCACTTGCCCAAATGGCACTAGTTGATGCCGAATTCTAATTATAGCATCAAGCTAGTGATGCCAAATTTGGCATCACTTGATGCTATAATTAGAATTTGGCATCACTAGCTTGATGCTGTAATTAGAATTCGGCATCAACTATCTAGTGCCATTTGGGCAAGTGAAATTTGGAGAAATTTGGCATCAACTAGTGCCTTTTTGGGGTGCCAAATTTTGCTTTTGCATTGGAGATGCTCTAACCTCTTAATATCTGATTAATTGCATGAACAATCCATGCCTCAGCTGGCACCATGGATGGACAACCACCTTCGCTGTAATTCTCAACGATCAGTTCAACCACCCACTTGAGTCTATAAAGGCATTTCATGGCCTTTCCAAACAATGAATTTTCTATAAACCTGGCCAATAGGTGCTGTTATGGCAATGCTCCTTGGTAAGAGAAGGTGAGAGTAGTTGAATGTCAATATCCATGGACGTATTCCTAGGCAAAACCAAAATTATGAGGGCTTTGTTTATTTTTAAAACTTAAAAAAAAAAAAAAAAAAAAAAATTATTATTTTTCTTTTAAAAAATTTCTAAAATTCAAAGAGATACATGAGGAGTAAGGAGAAAAAGAGAACCCTGATGTGGAAAATCTATTCATTAATTGATTAATAAAAGAAATGTTACGAATTTTCACTTCGTTTTTTGTTTTAGAAAATGGCCGTTAGATCTTTTGAGAAAACGGCAAGATCAATGTGATTTTTTTCACTTATAATGTGTATAAATGGAATATCTAAAATAACGATTTATTTTTCAAAATTATGTTTGGAGCTTTCTATGTATAAAAAGACTATGTGTTCCAAATTTGCATCAGAATATGAGATGCATCTTGTATTAGAAGGTTTTCATCTATTATTAGAATCAAAACATGTATGCAAAGTATTATGAGGAACTATGAGCATCAAACTTGAGAAGATAAATACGGACACGGGTAAGACGTAAAGCAAATATCCTGGATAGATGATTCAAAAGACTCGAAACAGAGACTTCGAACTTAGTACACCAAAACCAACCATCTGAACTATCCTCCTTGATTGGTGGCATTAAACATAGCAAAAACATTCATGATAAGTACAATCCATTCTAGCCAAAGCATCTGCACGTACAACTGTTTGCCATCACGCAGGGCCCGTAGTCCAGTAGTAATGCTATCAACTTAATTCAAAGTGGCCAACTACACTCTCTTGTTGGACATTCTTGTAAAGGGCCTTAATGTTAGGCCTTAGGAATACTTGGCCCATTTCCAAGTGGGCCACTCGACTCTGTTCCTTAGCTCAAAATATAAATGGTGGATATTGCCGCTCCTTTTTTATTTGATTTTCGCACTTCACTCCTAAATCTTAGATAACCCCTTCTTTTGACCCCTTCATTACAATTTCCACATCTTCAACTTACTTTTACGTGAACCAACGAGAATTGGTCAGGTGACAAAGGGTGAGCCGTAAATTCAGATATTCTAGATTCGAAACCAATCAAACTCTCTTAACCAGTCACCAATCAGGAATAGTCAAAGTGTTATACGAACTCAAGGGGAGTAGGAATTAGTCGGACTCGAATAGTTTGTTGCATTGGTAAAGAAAAAAAAAAAACTTACAATTGATTTGGACTCATTTTCAATTGTTTAGATTTTCATATTTCACGAACATCTGTAATCTTTGCTCAAATTCAAATTTGAATAAATAAAGGTTAAAATCATTCTCCTATCTTTTACTCAAACATATACCGAATCAAGTTTTACTCAAGCTTAGACTCAAATTAAGGAAGACTCAAATCTCTAGCTTAAATTTCAAAAGTATTTTTTTTTTCCTTTTTTTCTATTGCTCTCATGCTCTGTTTGGTGGAATCAGATGATGATAGGTTTTTAGCACTTAAAAGTTGGAGTCAAATTTTGATTTGCTCGTGAATCAACAAAGAGATTCTTAATGTGGGTGAGATTGTTTTATCGACGAACGAGAGAGACATCGAAGGATGATGATGATGATGAAAGGCTTTGGGAGATTTCTTAGAGGCGTCCGGATTTGCTGGTGATCACCCTTTGGATCACTACCTAGTGATCCACCGTTAGATGGGCGACATGCAAGCATTTTGGACAATCTAAAGGCTACAAATCAAAGCTCACATTTACCTGACGTTTTGGGCCTAAAGTAAAGACTTAACGGCATTAACTTGTGAGAAGTGTTTGAATCCCACCCAAACTTTTAGTCCACTATCTCTCATTTTCCACACAGACTTTCACTCTCTCTCCTTCTCCACTCTCTCTCCCTCTCTCTCTCTCCTCACGAAATTTATCCCAAGAGAGACTTAGATAGTGGCAAAAATCAAGGAGATAATGGCTAGAAAGAAGTTTTTTCATCATGGTTATGTAAATCTCCCTGTTAATTTTCTTACCCAAAAAAAAAAAAAAAAACCAAAAAAACAAAAAGTATTGAAGATGAAGTGCAGTAGCAAAGTGTTGAAAATGAAGTGCAACAGCAATCCCTTCCAAAACGAAGCAATTATCAGTGCTTCGGCGCCTAGCATAACCTTTAATGCTTCCATCTTGGTTTTCAATGTTCTCACTGCTCTAGCATGTTTCCTGATTTCTCTTTCTACCCTTTTCTCTCTCTTGATTTACACATTTGATGAGGAAAAAGGATTTGAGAATATACTACGTATTCTCTGCAAAATGGATTTTTTTTTATTGGGAATGTGGATTTAGGGTTAGGATTATGGTTAATAAGGAGATCAAGGAAAATCAAGGGTTAGGGATGCTTGAGATTATTGTGGGTTTAAATTTATAAACTTTGATGCTTGCAATCTAAAAAATTTTGATGCCAGAGATTATTGTATTGTAAGATGGTGGGTTTAAACTTAGATTTTGATGCTTGAGATCACTTGAAATATTTCGATACTCAATGTGGTTTGGGGAAGGAGATATAGTGCTTGAGATCAGAATGTTTTGATGCTTGATATGGTTTGGGGAAGGAGAGATAGTTGACTAATGTGATGTGCTTTGGGGAAAGCAAATTTGCAATGTTAACTCTGTTACATTGCTGATTTGCCCCAAAACGATGCAAAATTTGACATTTTCTATTTGAACCGTTAGATTGCCCAAAATGGTTGCATGTCACTCATCTAACGGTAGATCACTAGGAAGTGATCCAAAGTGGAATCACTGGCAAATCCGGACGCTTCTTGGAGGAGTTTATTACATAGCAAGCTTTGTCTATAGTTGTCGATGGGTTATGATCGGATAAAAAAAATTGAGTTTGCCACTAGAATGTTCAAAATCAAATAAAACTTTCTTAAATTTTTACTAAAATTGGGTGAAATTTTGGGTAAAAGATTGGAGATGAGCTTAAGAGCTATTTTTGGCAGTTCGTATTAAAAAAATGACTCATTCATAGGCAACAGAGTTATTAAGAGGACTCGAGACCTAAACTTACTCATTTTAAGCAGTGCAGAGACAGAGAGAGAGATATATATCCAACAAGACCACAAGACAACAAGACCAGTGGTCGTTTCAGAGGATTGCGTGAGAGAGAGAGAGAGAGAGAGAGAGGCAATAAAAGGTCAAAGGAGCTAAACTCGGTGGCGCCCTCGCTCGCAGCACCGCCCTTGCTACGAACCCTCACCCCTTTAAACCACACCACACTCCCCATTTCTTGCATTTCTCACAACCATATCAAACACCTCTCACCACCGGACTACACACGTTAGGGTTTTTGATTCCTAAACATGGACCACGGCGACGGTGACGTCGACGTCGACGTCGACGGCGGCTATGATCCGGCATACGACGACGAAGAAGATGAGATCACGCAGGAAGATGCGTGGGCTGTAATCTCTGCTTACTTTGAAGAAAAAGGGTTGGTCCGTCAACAGCTCGACTCCTTCGATGAGTTCATCCAGAATACGATGCAGGAAATTGTCGATGAGTCCGCTGATATTGAGATTCGTCCCGAGTCTCAGCATAATCCCGGTCACCAGCCCGATTTCGCTGAGGTATGCTCGGCTTGTTTTACACTTTTGAAGTGTGAATTTTCTCGAGAAAACCATTTTTTTTGTTTTAATTTTTAGCATGGGAATATTTGCTCCCTAAACAAGAGTATGGTTTGATTTTCAGTCAATTACAGAGTCTTGTTCGGTTCTAGGGTTTGTGGTTAGTTGTCGGGAAGACTTCAATTTTGTAAATGTTTGATTGAAGGTCGAAATGAATGCATTTTAGGGTTTCTGATATTTCATCCGTTTATTCGCCGTACTGATTTTAATATTTCATGGGCTCCGTTTGTTTATGGGGAAAATTGTTTCTGGTTATGCTTAGCCGACGCCGAGAAGTCGGATTATAAGGCTTTGTTGAGTTGAGTTTGATTGAAACTTGAATTTTAAGTATAATTGAAAGCATTTCCTTTTTCATGGTTTTTTTTTTAATATGAAATGGTTGTACTTTTACCAGCTAATGCAATTGGGTTTACTTGCAGACTATCTATAAGATTAGCTTTGGTCAAATATACTTGAGTAAGCCCATGATGACAGAGTCCGATGGAGAGACTGCGACTTTGTTTCCGAAGGCTGCAAGGTTGAGGAATCTAACGTACTCAGCCCCCTTGTACGTGGACGTCACAAAAAGAGTTATAAAGAAAGGGCATGATGGAGAAGAAGTTACTGAGACTCAGGATTTCACCAAAGTTTTCATTGGGAAGGTATGTAAATTGAACTCTCAATTTGATGAATTGATGAATTGAACTATGCAATTTAACCATTCTGCTTCTTTATTCTTGCATTTATTTTTCAGGTTCCAATAATGCTACGATCAAGTTATTGCACATTGTTTCAGAATTCAGAGAAGGATTTAACAGAGCTTGGAGAGTGCCCATATGATCAAGGTGGGTATTTCATTATCAATGGGAGTGAAAAGGTTCTAATTGCTCAGGAGAAGATGAGCACCAATCATGTCTATGTATTTAAGAAGAGGCAGCCTAACAAGTATGCCTTTGTGGCGGAAGTCCGGTCTATGGCGGAGTCTCAAAACAGGCCGCCCAGTAGCATGTTTGTCCGTATGCTTTCTCGGACCAGTGCCAAAGGGGTAATGGGGATTATTTGTGGCATATGGGGATGTTTTACTGAAGTGTATATGTTCACTATCTGAATGTTGTGTTTTAACTCTCAACTATCTCTAAATGTAATTACAGGGCTCTTCAGGGCAGTATATTCGTGCTACCCTTCCATACATTAGAACAGAAATTCCTATTATAATTGTGTTCCGGGCATTAGGGTTTGTTGCCGACAAAGATATATTAGAACATATCTGCTATGACTTCTCTGATACTCAAATGATGGAGTTGCTTCGCCCTTCTCTGGAAGAAGCATTTGTGATTCAAAATCAGCAGGTATCTCCGTTGCCTATATGAATTTTCTGTTTAAAGTCTGTTATTTTGAGGCTTTGTTATTTTTTGAGATGATTAATGTTTTATGAATTTTCTGTTAAATAAAGTCTGTTATTTTGAGGCTTTGTTATTTTTTGAGATGATTAATGTGAGATAGTGTTGATTCTTGATTTGTGGTGATAGCAACTAAACTCTAAATGGTAGGGATTTATATATATATATATATATTTGTTTTAATTTTTAATTTTTATTTTAACACTCATTATTCATTTCCAGTACCCTTTCTTTTGTGGTTTTTTCTTTATTATTTCAAGGGTCATGTAGTTGCATTCCAATAAAGTATATAAATTCAAGTTTTTCCACTGAACCTTATATTAAGGTCTGTGGACATAAACATTATTATTATTACTATTTATTTTTGAATTATCATTCTTTCTTTATGCTATTTTCTTCTTATTGTTTTTTGTTTTTTAGCATCTAGAATTTGACTTCTTTAGGTTATCAGACTTGACATTTCAATGTGTTGCCAAACTTAATAAAATAAAAATAAAAACTTTTTCCCTTCGCTTGCATAAGAACAGAGCTCTTTCTTCTTCTTCTTCCTTCTTTTTTTTTTTTTTTTGGCGATTGTCAATGTTTTCTCTTCTTCCACTGTAGGTTGCATTAGACTACATCGGGAAACGAGGAGCCACTGTTGGTGTCACAAAGGAAAAGAGGATTAAGTATGTGTTATGTTAGTAATTTTTTCTGCATCTCCATCTGTCCTACGTGGACTTTTCTTTTGCTCATGGTTCTGTTGATCCCTTTCTCAGGTATGCCAAAGAGATTCTTCAAAAGGAAATGCTTCCTCATGTTGGTGTTGGGGAATATTGTGAAACAAAGAAAGCTTACTATTTCGGGTATGTTAAATATTTTCTTGATACGAGTTTGCATTTTGAAGGCTTCTGAATTTTGTACAAAAATTTCTCGTTTCTCTTACCAGATATATCATTCACCGGCTTCTACTATGTGCACTTGGCCGAAGGGCAGAAGATGATAGGGATCATTATGGAAATAAGAGGCTGGACCTTGCTGGTCCTTTGCTTGGAGGCCTGTTTCGAATGGTTTGTTATTAGTGATAGTATAGGGGTTATTTGAAACTTCAAATATAACTATTATTTTTTTTTTTTAAAAAAAAAATTCGTTTGTTCATGTGACTGCTGCAGCTTTTCAGAAAGTTGACTAGGGATGTGAGAGCTTATGTTCAAAAGGTTTCTTTACCTGCCCCGACTTTTGTTTTAATATATGTGTTTGTACGTTCATGGGCCTGATACTTGTACCATTTTTTGCATTGTTTAGTGTGTTGATAATGGAAAAGATGTTAACCTGCAATTTGCAATTAAAGCAAAAACAATAACCAGTGGTCTTAAATACTCACTTGCTACTGGGAACTGGGGGCAAGCAAATGCAGCTGGTACAAGAGCTGGAGTTTCACAGGTTGAGTTATAATTATCTTCTTTTTTGTGTGTGTGTCTTCTCTTTTAACCTTTGTTTTTGAGTTTTTAGATGGTTTATTTTAAACATGCACAAATTTGTACAGGTGTTAAATCGTTTAACCTATGCCTCCACTTTGTCGCACTTACGGAGACTGAATTCTCCCATAGGGCGTGAAGGTAAAACTACTATCTTCTATGAATGTTTATTCAATGATGTTTCCTCGAGGACTTGGGCTCAATTGATTATTTCCATGGTTTAAATCAATGAGCATTTTTTCTGTTCTATTCTTAAATTAGCCTCATCATGTTGCTACTTTGTTGCTGGTTGTTTTAGATATATATTTTCCTTTTCTTTAATTGTGGTTTCCTTTACCAGGGAAATTGGCGAAACCTCGGCAGTTGCACAATTCACAATGGGGAATGATGTGTCCTGCTGAAACACCAGAAGGACAAGTGAGTATCCAGCATAATATAGAAACTTTTTCATGGTATAAAGTGTTAAAGGGACATTTTCCTATTGGCATTGATGACTGTTATCTGGCTATTACTTTAGGCGTGTGGACTGGTGAAGAATCTTGCACTGATGGTGTACGTAACAGTTGGGTCAGCAGCATACCCTATTTTAGAATTTTTGGAGGAATGGGGTACCGAGAATTTTGAGGTTCATACTCTTAAACCTTTACTGACAGCTACTGAATTGTTTATGTCCTTTCCTAGTTTGACGTCATTCCTTGATTGTAGGAAATATCCCCTGCGGTTATACCCCAAGCTACAAAGATTTTTGTCAATGGTTGCTGGATGGGTATCCATCGTGATCCTGATATGTTGGTGAAGACACTGAGACGGCTGAGGAGACGGGTCAGTATACGCTTGTCAAAATTTTTTGCCTCTTATTTAAACTCACCTCCCCCCCTCTCTAAAAAAACAAAAAATAAAATAAAAGCTGGGTAGGTTGGCCTATAGTCAAAACTTTTATGACCAAATTTTCAGCTTGAGGAGATGTGGTCATTGCATGCTATCTCACTGCACTGTTTCCCCATCCTGTTTTCTCATTGATCGATAAAGCTTCATATTTACGTTTTCTACTATTTTTGACCCTCTGTGTTAGTGCTTTCGTGTTCTGGCCTGTTACTGGGATGTTTTTTTCCTTCTCCTGGCTGATCCCTTGAAAGCTTATTTGACATGGAAGAAATCTTCTTTGTACTGAATGCTTTCAATCTGTGATTGCATTTCCAACTTAAATGTTTATAGGGTCATTCTTTTGTGCAGTATTGCAGTTGTTTTGTGTCAACAAAATCCTCTGAGATTCTTATCAAGAGAAACACAAGATATGTGGGAAACTCAGGATTATTGTTTTTAATTCTCTAACATTCTTTTGAATATGTTCCTCTTCAAAAACCTCTGTACCTGTCATTCCCTGCAATTATTGTCTTCGCCTTTCAGCCCCACTTCTGCACTATGATTGTCTTCCACGTCACGTGACAGTCGAGAACATTTGACTGTGTGCTATTGTAATTCCTTCTAATAGATCTTGTTTTGAATTTAGATACTCTGCCAGACCTTGTTTTGGATTTAGGTTCTCTCTCTCTCTCTCTCTCTCTCATAGTCTCATATATGCGCACACATGCATTCACATGTTTAAGTGATGAAGTTTGTGAAGGAATGAATGGTCTTGCCTTCCCTATGTACAAAATGTCTCGAGGCGCATATTCCTTATTTAAAGAATAAGATTGGTTATTAGGAGCCTTTTAAGTTATTTGACAGGGAAACAGATCCTCCTCTTCGTGCATTCACTAACCTCTACTGACTGAGTGTCAGTCTTAGATGCTCTCACAGTCTTCTATGCAAATTCTATTATATTATGCTTGAAGGATTCTCAACCCTGTGTTTACTTGCTTGTGCTTGTGGGATTTTAGGCTGCATTCGGACACATGTCCCTTTATGATTGTTATAAGGTTTTCATAGATGACCCTGTTTGTTAACAATTCTTTGCGTTAGTTAATGGGTTTCCAATGTTTATATATTGGAAAAAATGCTATATGATGTGTATTCAGCTGCTGATGGCCCGTCTAAAATTGTCTTAATGTGCACAGGTTGACGTCAATACTGAAGTTGGGGTGGTTCGAGATATCTCTTTGAAAGAATTGCGGATATATACTGACTATGGCCGTTGCAGTCGTCCATTATTTATAGTGGAGAAGCAAAAGCTTCTTATTAAGAAGAAGGATATTCAAGCATTGCAGCAAAGGGTACGCTCATTTTACGTATTGGCATATCATTGGGCTAAATAGTCTGGTTGTGATTACATCAATGTTAATCCTTCCTTTCCAGGAAACCCCGGAGGACGGTGGTTGGCATGATCTTGTAGCAAAGGGATTCATTGAATATGTTGACACAGAAGAAGAAGAGACCACTATGATTTCTATGACCATTAATGTGAGTATTTAGGTTGGCGAAGTGCCTATCCAAAGCTTATGTTTGAATCAATCAATTCATGAGAGTTTATGAAACACTCACAAAATTCTAATTGCTAAAAATCCAGGATCTTATAACTGCAAGGCTCAACCCAGAAGATGCTTATTCTGGGACTTACACCCATTGTGAAATCCATCCATCGTTGATATTGGGTGTTTGTGCTTCAATTATACCATTTCCTGACCATAACCAGGTAAGTTTGTCATTCAGTGAACTTTCTTCGAAATATATTTTTTTACCATCCCACTTATTTGTTGTTGGTGCAATCAGTCCCCACGTAATACATACCAATCAGCTATGGGTAAGCAAGCAATGGGAATTTATGTCACCAACTACCAATTTCGAATGGTATGCAGTTGGTTTCCTTTCTCTATGTTTATGTTTTCAAATACTGTCTTCTATGGTGTACTGTGGTTTCTCATCTTTCTTTTCTTCACTCAGGATACCTTGGCATATGTTCTCTACTATCCTCAGAAGCCTCTTGTTACTACTCGAGCAATGGAGCACCTGCATTTTAGGCAGCTTCCAGCTGGCATTGTAAATACTTGGTTTTGTATCACTTGTTTTCTTCCACATTTTGGTGACGGTTCTAATGACCTTTTCCATGTCTATGATTTTGATCCAGAATGCCATTGTTGCCATTGCCTGCTATTCCGGATATAACCAAGAAGATTCTGTCATCATGAACCAATCCTCAATAGATCGTGGATTTTTTAGATCACTATTCTTCCGTTCATATAGGTAAGAAAATCTTCAACATGTTGTGTACATATATTTACTGTCAATTCCTGGATTTGTTTGTTATTTTTTCCTTGGAGATGTTGCACAATTAGACCTCTTCCGTCCACAGGGATGAAGAGAAGAAGATGGGGACACTTGTTAAAGAGGATTTCGGGCGTCCAAATAGAGCTGATACCATGGTAAGTGCTGGGCTTTGGAATATTCTTTGTTCTTTGGTGATTGTGAAAGTTGGACATCAAATTAATCAGCTGTTTTACAGGGCATGCGGCATGGCTCTTATGAGAAATTGGATGACGATGGTCTTGCTCCTCCAGTAAGTGTACAAGAATTTGTAGTGTTATTATGTTTTGTCTTGCTAGGCCTAAAAAAGGAATTAACATGGTTAAAGTTTCTTAAAATTAATCTATTATTGTATGTTAGGGTACAAGAGTTGGGGGTGAAGATGTTATCATTGGGAAGACCACTCCCATTGCTCAGGATGAGTCTCAGGGACAAGCTTCACGTTACACAAAGCGTGATCATAGCACAAGCTTACGCCACAGTGAAAATGGGATGGTGGATCAGGTGGGCTATTATAATTGGCTTTACTACTTCACTCTAAAATGGGTTTTGTATTATATTTCATTGGAAGCAGATTGATCATAAAATTTTATTTTAATAATACAGTTACATTACGAAACAGAGTACCATGCAGTTGAAGTTTCTGCTTCTTTTAATGTTTAAACCTGAATCTATGGTGCAATTGTCTGTTGTCAGCTTAACCATTCTGGTGCTTTTGTAGGTTTTACTGACAACAAATGCTGATGGATTGAGGTTTGTCAAAGTAAGGGTGAGATCTGTTCGTATACCTCAGATCGGAGATAAGTTTAGCAGCAGGCATGGTCAGAAGGGAACTGTTGGTATGACTTATACACAAGAGGACATGCCATGGACTGTCGAAGGCATCACTCCTGATATCATTGTGAACCCACATGCTATTCCTTCTCGAATGACAATTGGTCAGCTTATTGAGTGTATCATGGGGAAGGTTGCAGCTCACATGGGAAAAGAAGGAGATGCTACCCCTTTTACAGATGTTACTGTGAGTTTTAATTTTAATCTAACTCACTATCTTAGATCATAAAATATTTGTGATGAAAGCATGGATAGTATCTTGGAACTAAACCTTTTCACCCCTCCCCCCACACAAAAAACAAAAAACAAAAAACAAAAAACAAAAAACAAAACCCACCCACCCTCAAAAACATTTGTGGCTTGGCATTACAAGGACAGTTCTGGAAACTTGTGCTTAACATAGGAATCTTAACCCTTGGGAATTGTAGGCCCTTAACATTAAAAGTCTGCTCACAAGTAGTAGTAAATTAAATGGAAGTAGTAGTAGTAAATTATGGAAGTAGTAGTAATTGTAGGCCCTTAACATTAAAAGTCTGCTCACAAGTGCTCTTATTTAATTAAATGGAAGTAGTAGTAAATTATGTTCCCATCCTTAGTTTCATTTTTCATAGACATAGTATGTGATAACTCAGAGCTGTTGTACTTGGTAAGAGACTTGCACCTGTTTACCTACTTCTAAACATGATATATCATGAGCTGAGGCATTCTATCATAAAAGGCCATCATATTTCTTTTGCGGAGCTGTAAACTCTATGATGAACCTGTTCTTACCTAACCGTGTGTTACTGACCAATGTACGGAACTCGAGTTCGTTTATCAATGAATTACAGTAATATATATCTACTGATGCTTGAAATGTCCTTTGAAATAGTTTTAAACTCATTTATTCCTGGGTCTTGGGTCATTGTGCCTAGAAGGTAAAGTTCAATATAATTTCTGACACATGTTTCTCATGTTTGTTACGGGGATCCTCTCTTGATGTCTACCTTTTATTTCTAAAATACAATGACTCTCTTTTAGAGAGGAATGAATTTGGGTCATGTCTTTCTTTGATTTCCTGAGAACCAACCCAACCCCCTCTCCCCCACCAAAATGAAAAAAAAAAAAAACCACTGGCCAAAAAAGAAAAAAAAAAAGTAAATTTTATTGCATTCAGTTGCAACTGTTATTCTGAGTTGCTTTCAATATAAAGTCATCTCATCTGCTTACCTGATACTCTAGGTGGACAATATCAGCAAAGCTCTTCACAAATGTGGATATCAGATGCGTGGTTTTGAGACTATGTACAATGGTCACACAGGCCGGCGGCTTACTGCTATGATATTCCTGGGCCCTACCTACTACCAAAGACTGAAGCACATGGTTGATGACAAGATCCATTCCCGTGGGCGGGGCCCTGTGCAGATCCTCACAAGGCAGCCTGCTGAGGGACGGTCCCGTGATGGTGGTCTTAGATTTGGAGAGATGGAACGGGACTGCATGATTGCTCATGGTGCCGCACACTTTCTCAAAGAAAGGTTGTTTGACCAAAGTGATGCATACAGGGTTCATGTCTGTGAGCGTTGTGGGTTGATAGCAATTGCAAACATCAAGAAGAATTCTTTTGAGTGCAGAGGTTGCAAGAACAAGACTGACATTGTTCAGGTGAGTACCTTTTTTTGGTAAATTACTTCATCATGTGCCATCAGTAGTCCCTCCAACACTTGCTTGTGCACACACACGATGTCTTAAAACCGTTTGTCCATCCTGGTGGCGAGTGCTTAATGTTTCCCACTTTGTGCTTCAATGGTTTTATATGCAGGTTCACATTCCGTATGCATGTAAGCTACTCTTCCAAGAGCTAATGTCTATGGCCATAGCTCCAAGAATGCTCACAAAGGAAGTTAAACAAGCCAAAGAACATAAGAAGAAAGGAGCCTGAGAAACTTTGGCTTCAATATAATTTCGGTTCTCCTACCTCATCCAAGGATGAAATTTGACAGACGAGGAGCATTAAAAGTCTGATGTCACAAGAGGCTATATTATGATACAGATATATCACAGAAGTCTTCCAGAGGCAGCTAACTACTGAACAGTGACTCTGGTGAGCCCTACTGACTGCGTTGTGGTTGATTGGAGATTGTCACCAAGGAGTTGAGTTGATGTTTGCTTTTGTCCTGAGCCATCAGTCCTTTTAAGACAATCTCAGATAAGGGTCATAGGATCCAGTTAAATCCTTATAGAAAGAGTCTTGCTTTTATTCTTCTGTTTTCTTAAGAAGGAGATGGATAAGGCCATGAGGAGAGAGGAGAGAGGAGAGAGGAGAGAGGTGAGAGGTGAGAGGGAGGAGTTGGGTCTGTAATAATCAGACTTGCAAGTTCTCTCTTGAAGCTATTAGCTTTTGTTATTTTCGTTGTAGTGGTAGCTTGTGGATTCTCTCAGTTGTAATCCTACAGAAACTGATTTGTTCTTTAACCTCAGAGGCACATATACGGATAATGTTGTAAATTTTGGGCCTTTGAATGTGTTTCTTTAATTTTACTTCTTCAATGACAGTTCTTAATGCGTGGCAGTATGTCATTATTATGTCACTCGTGTGCGCATAAAGACATATCAAGATCAAGACACCATTTTCATTCACGTTAATGTGAGAGTTAAATTTTTTTGGGATTATATGTTTTCCGAATGAGGAGCCTTTCCTTGGTGTGTGGATGATGTGTCATGATATGAATCATCTGTACATCACTCTAGTAAAAAATAGAGCATTTAGATCATGATTTATCACCCAAAGATATCCAAGTCCAAGCAGAGGATTCAGACTCATTTTTTCCATACATAACATATGTGTTAAATATTAAATTAAATTAATTGGAAACGAAGAGCTGTTTCGTGGATAAATATTAAATTTTTTTATTAATTAGTATTGTAAAAGTAATAAAAAG
>JAESVK010000248.1:96068-143008 GCA_017140935.1 Hamamelis virginiana
GATAAATGGGTATAGGTTACAAGCCTTAAAGCTAGAGGGGGTTACATACCTTAAAGGTAGAGGGGGTGTTACAAGCCTTAAAGCTATAGAGGTTACATAGGTAGAAGATGGGTGGTCATCCACCAAATTTACAATAATTAGATCATTATTTAGTTTATAGCACCACAATGAGCATTGATGAGTACCCACCTATTTCAACGTATATTGTACAAAATTTAAGAAAGTAATTTTCAAGGATTGCTAAAGTGATTCAATTAATTACACAATAATCAAATCTTTTATTTAAACACATTTGATCAAAATTCCTAGCGCCTTTGCCATTCGTTTTTGGCTTATATTTATTATTCTTGTTGAGTTTTTTTAAAATGTTATGTTACCAGTAAATAATCAAAATAAGAGAGATGGTATATATAACTTTCGCTTTCAATACTTAAGGGCTGTTTGGCAAATTTAAAATTTTAGTCGATTAAAAAATAATTTGACCTATTTTCATTTCGGCAGTGTCTGATCATTTCTTTTTGTATTTTTTGGAAAATTTTTTGAGCTTTGTAGGTATAAACACATTTTCTTTAAAAAAAAATCAACTATAAATTGATTTATATAAAAACTAAATAGCAATAAAAAACCAAAATTAATTTAATTCAATTTTCATAGTTTCCAAACTAATCCTTACCAATTAGTCAGACTTTTTGGTCGTGATTTTAGGACCTGTTTATATAAGTTTTTTTTTTTCTAAATTCAGTTTTGAAAAATTATTTATATATGTATCTCTTTAAAATTATGTTCAAATCATGTCATTACAAGTCAAAAATTTTATATTAGATGTGATTACGGCAAAAGTTGGATCCTCCTAATTTCTGCAATTATCATTTTTAATATAAAATTTTATCATAGATTCTGTCATCTTTCAAGTGATGTAAAAGTAATTATTATTTCATTTAGTAAATTAAACGGAATTTTAAGCTCCAAGTGTAATTTGAAGAAAAGTTAATGCAAACGGGGGCTTAATTGCGCTAACAAGCAAATTTGGTGTTGGTTGAGCAATGCTTTTGCTTGATATAATGTACCTCATGTACACCGCATTACTGTACTTTCATCCTTGTCGTCCAATAGATTGGGCATTTTTATCACCGGCGAAACATAATCGTCGCGAGAGAGAGAGAGAGAGAGAATGGGGAGCAAACAAGAGGTGGAAGAAGAAGGGCCACCGCCAGGGTGGCAAACCATCACTTCGCCACCACCGGCACCACCACCACATTCCGGTGAGTCGTTAAATACATATTAATATAATCTCTGACTGCACTGATTTTTCTCTTTACCCACACTGCAATCAGTATGTATATATATAGAGAGAGAGAGTGTGTGTGTGTGTGTGTGATGATGTACTGCAATAATGGTGTTAATTGTTGGGTTTCTATCATAATCTCTCGGTACATTGGCCCTTCGTTTCAATTTCCCAAAACCCCAAAATCCCTTTATATTTTCATCTCTGTTTTGTGTGAATTTCCTCATAATGGAACTCTAATAATACATTTGAAGCTTGTTATATATTGTCTGGTTTGAGATTATTGTTAGCAGCTGCTTTAACTCTCTGAAATTATTGAAGCTTCCTACCCTCTAGGTGACTCTATAGTCTGTGATATTGATTTTATAGAAAATGTCCTGCTCTGTTTAGCGGTGCTATAGATTATGTTGACTGTCTAAAAGTATCTCCAATGGCAATATTCATTTTTGGCCATCTATATCCATTTTTTTGCTAGCTGCACTCAAAATAGATAGGCATCTGGCTAGAGGTGCTCCAATGGTGCACTATCCCTACTTGCACCATCCCTACTTCTTCTTTTTTTAGCTTAACCATATTTTCCCTCATCCCGACCTCTATTTGTGACATGGCAGATTTTGGATTCATCCAAAAATATATGCAAATTTGGATGAGGAAATGGATATATCCAAATTTGGATGGGGAAATGGATGCACCATTGGAACTCCTTTTTCATCATCCATATTCAAAAAATTGGGTATGGATGGGGAAATAGATGCGCCGGAGGAGATGCTTTAAACACAAATTATAGGTATCAGATGGGTGGTTGTGCAATGGAAAAGATATTAACTTTGGTATAGAAATCTGGTTCTAAAGTAGGTTGATGATAGAGCACCCATGAGTATAGGTATCAGATGGGTGGTTGTGCAATGGAAAAGATGTTCAACTTTTGTATAGAAATCTGGTTCTAAAGTAGGTTGATGATAGAGCACCTGTGAGTATTGTCTTGGGTGGATAATTTTGCTTCGTAATGATTCGCTTGACCTAACCATCAATTATGGACTCTTGCAAGTGGATGTGGATTTGGAAAACAGGGAGGTGGGGGGGGTTAATTCATCAATATATATGTGGACCAAATTTGGAAAAAATTCCTAATGAATGAATGAGTTGTTGTGAGAAAGGATATGTATTTTAGGGATCTAACAGTTGATATGACCCTTGATAGATCTGAATGACGAAGAGGATTCAGGTAGCCAACTGGTGAACCCCACGTCGTTGGGATCAAGGCTTTGTTTAATTTGAGTAGAATGAATTCATTGTAGGACATAATTAGCATTTGGAAGCTGCTTCCTTTCTTTTGGTTATTGTTGGGTTGACAATGGAATAATGGGTCTAGTTTAGACGGGTTCAAGTTAGTTAATATTTTGGCCAGGCACATAAGTGGTCAATCTTTTTCTTTTCTATATTTCGATAAGACACGATTGGCAACTTAAATGCATCTTATTAATAGTTGGGTTGGGAAATACAAATTCAAAACCATACCCATTTCTCTTATAGGCAAACCCACCAACCATTTTATTTATCGTAATAGAAAATAGTGAGTACTTCATAAATGATGATCTTGTCGAATCTGAATTAAGTGCTTATTTGGTTCGGAGGGTAGGAAGAGTTCGTTTCGGAATTTAAGTTTGATGCAGTTTACCCCCATTTTTCGCAAACCAGCCTAAAATTGATAAGAAGTGTATTTGTTGCAGGGTAAATGATTCAAGAAGCAAGCACTGACCTTAATTTTGTCTTTCACCAAAGCTCATAAACATATCTGTGTAACCCTTGATAAGAAGTTTCTTTAATAACTTTTTTTCTCTTTTGGTTCTTTTCTTGCTTCACAATTGATTCTCTTTGCCTCTTGTAGCTTCTTTTATTCAATATTCTCACTTCTTGTATCTAATGAATTGTTTTAATCTTGCTTTGCGCTTTTCATTCTACTTCACACTTTGGTATGCAAATACGATTGAAGCTTCAAAATCACTATCGCTTTGTCTGTTTTTACGAGTCAAAACAGAAGTTGACTTATTCCCTTTTTATCAATGTTGGTATCATAATTGCTTCTAAATTGATTCTCTTTGCCCTTGGAAGATTTTTTTTGTTTCACTTATTTAATTGCTTTCTAGCAGTTTCCCACTTCTGTCTCCCTAGGATTTCTTAGCCTTTCTACCTCGTTCAACTTCATGCTTTGGTATGCAATCCTGTTAGAAGCTGTGATATCACTATCACTGCATATGTTTTCTGCTGAAGAAAAGAAGATAATCTGTTCAAAACTGCTGGTTTTTTTGAGAAGTTATTATTAATATCTTTTATGTTTTTCTAATCCTTTTGTAGTTTAAATATTTTATTCAGCATTCTATTTTAGTTTATTCTTAATATATTTGTTAGTTTTTTTTTTTTTTTTGGGTTGAGGGATCATTGTTAAACTAAATTCACCCATGATTTCACAACACAAATGGGTTTATTAAACCTAGAGAATAATTTTGTTGCAGAAATGGCTCAAATGGTTTGTGGTTCTTGTCAGCGATTGCTTTCTTATCCACAGGGAACCAGACATGTTCAATGCTCATGCTGTCAGACAGTCAATTTTGTACTAGAAGGTAGCTTCCTTATGTTACTTCTTTACTAAAATGGATATCTAATTCCCATGCATTTAGATAGATAAATTTCTTGTTACTACTATGTCTACTTTTAGCAAATACTATCAAACATTTCCACATGTTATGAATTATGATAGATTTGTCTCATATATGAATTTTCAAAATTTTACAGTTGATAGGGCTTCGAAATAGGGTTCAAATCGTATATTAGGTTCTTACAGCCGACTCTTTGATGTTTCTCATATAATATATATACATATATAGCTATATACTATGTTACACGGACTTGTGTACAAGTGTCAGGTGCGGGTACGTGTCCAAGTGTCGGATTCATCTATTTTCCTAAAATTTTCCACTATTTTGAAGTATTCGGCAATAGTACCCTTATCCTTGTCCAAGGATCGGGTGCGGATATTTCGAGGTGAAATGAAGAGTCCGTGTAACATAGTTATATATATATATATATATATATATATACATACACACACACAGAAATGATCATTTAAGGACTGGTTCTTAAACTTAATTTAAGGACCACTCACCATCTTTTCACACAAGTTAGGTATTTTGAAAAACCTACCGTTGGATTAGATAATCTTCTTATGTATGTCATGGTTGCCAAAAATCACAGTGATCCGACAATCGGTTTTCAAAATACAGCTCATGAACACTCTAATAGTATTTACCGTTGGATGCTATAACAATTGCTTAATAGTCTATATTTTGAAAACCGATTGTTGGATCACTGTGATTTTTGGCAAACATGACATACATAAGAAGATTATCTAATCCAACTGCCGATTTTTCAAAATACCTATTCTAATGGTGAGTGGTCCTTAAATGATTATTTCTGTGTGTGTGTATATATATATATATATATATATATATATAATCCTACTCTAGGCGTAGCCTATAGGCAACACTACTGAGGCCAACCACTGAATCCAGTAGTTGGGACAACCCCCCACCCCCGAAAAAAAAAAAAAGCAAATCCAACATAAACATAAATTCAAATATTATTAGAAGTTTTTTCAACTCATTGATTTATGTCAAAAACTAAGTGTCAATATATCTTATTGAAGCCAGTGTTCTATATAGATCTAAATATCATAGCAAGATTCTTTCATCTATGATAGTTCATGTTTGTTTTAGCCCTACAGTCTTACTCTATGTCTAGCCCATAGGTAATGCAACGCAATGTCACACAATATTGTCACAGATCACCTCCTAACTGAGACTAATGAACCTCACGATACTTGATCAAGTTATCTCTAATATAAAGGTGCAGCTCAATGACCACGGGGCCACCAGGCAAGTCACTTGATTCAATAGTTTGGACAAGCCTTCAACTACAATAATGATGGTAAACCTTTTGTCATCTCCACCCTTACCAGTCCCAAACCAACACACTTGCAAACAGCACGGCACCCACACAAACATGGAAATGAGATCTTTGTCTTGTCTAACTTTTTACCATTTATTGTTATAGCTACATCTTTGTCTATGCAGCGAAGGTCTTCTTTTGCTTTGCGAAAAACGCCAGAGTAAACTATGTCATAATTGCAGAAAATAAAATTCTTTTTATTTGATTCTTGGATTTTCAGCTCATCAGGTTGGACAAGTTAAGTGTAGCAGCTGTGCATTATTGCTGATGTACCCATATGGAGCTCCATCAGTTAGGTGCTCCTCATGCCACTCCGTGACAGAAATCGGGGTATGTGAAATTGTGTACTATTCCTTGCAAAAGATGTATTTTTCCTGTGCACTTTTAGATTACCGTTATTGGAGTGCCTTTACGTGCATTCTTTACCCGAGTTGCTAATTCAGGGCGTTTAACATAATCGGATACGACCTACACAGTCACACCATGCTGATCCTTGTTTCATTGCCAAAACTAAAACTTCCTGGAAACCTTGATAGTGAAAGTGTACAATTTTCATTGCTCAGCAAAAATAAAATAAAATAAAATAAAAGCCGTCATGAATCAGTGTACACAATAGATGAATAAGGGAAGAAGCATTTGGATTAACAAATACATTTTTTGAGACAAAAAAGATATCAACCAAGACATCCTTGGATATTTACATTTCAAACACTTAACAAATATGTAATGAAATCAGATTATAATTTATGATGTTTCATGTTTATGACTTGTTAGAGAGGATTTTGAGATTTTGATGATGTTTCCGATGTGTAGGTGCACAACAGACGCCCTCCCTTGTCTGTACAGCAGGGAAAACCATTATCTGCACAACTGGGGTGACAATCCCCCCTCCTCTCAACCCTGTTCATTATACGTCTCATATCTACTGGCACACAAGCTGCGGAATCCAAGCGGTGACATCATTATTTTTAAGTTTTATAGTCATCATCAACTGCCCAAGTCCCTTTTTAAACTTTGTATTCATCTTCATAGGGTACTTGATATCTCAATACTAGAGAGAATGGCATTTATGTACAGAGATATTGACCAGTTTTCTTAGTAGTAAATTAGCAATATGATCTCATATACAACTTACATGTTTGATTGAATTTGTGGAATGGTAGCTGTTACTTCAATCAAAATTTAATCTTCAAAAATATTCGCCTCTTTTATTTCAGTCAGCCACGGCAACTTTAATTGAGATTCACAGTTGGAATTGAAAATCAAGACTCTTGTTACCCTATCTAGTTCCTCCAATTTTTTAATCTAAATATACTGTCTAGAACAATGCTCATACATGAGTCCCAACTCCCAACGATGAAAACTCTTCTAAATTGACATTTTGATTTTTGTTGGACACACTTTTAAATCATTTTTCTTTTTTCTTTTTCCTTCTCTTCAGCTATATTGAATTATTGATGTATTGTATTTTGTGGACTCATAGATGTATTGTACGGGAACTTCAAAATAGGTTGCATCATTTTGTAGGGTCGGTGGTGTAGTGCCACCAGCAGGGTTTGGAGCATTGAAGCATGATTAGGGTTGCATTTTTTGGATTTCAAAATTGAGAGTACTAACCCTAATTCTTACATTGTGAACTGTATTCGTGTAGAAAGTTAAAAACGAAAAAGCAGCTTGGACAGAGGGCTAGAAATCAGAGCCAGGATGTTAAACTTCTGGTGAGCCGTGAGCCCAAGTGCCGTGACATATAGCTGCATTCTGTTAAAAAAGCGAAGGAATTGCATAGTATCTCACACCAAAGAATGCATAGCAGTTATCAGAACAGCTTAGCTTGCACAGTAATATTTAAACCAAGAATCTCACCTATGGAGATAATGTAAGCATTCATGACTTGAGAAACCAGACAAACGATACAAAAGGGAGAAAGTGATGTAGAGAGAACTCTCGATGGCTATACATCAATCTAGACGACAGCAGTATTTGAGTCTGTATTTACTTCCTCCATAAATGTGGGAATGAATTGGAGTTCCTGAGAGAGAGGAAACCATAAGCTACACCATTTTGGCTAGAAGGATGGAAGAGTCATTACAGTTGTATGTTTGTAGCACCCGTTGGTCCGTCGGAGCAATTGTTAATCCTCTGGTGGGAAGTCCTCATCTGAGGCGTTTCCCAGAAATGAACCCAGAGTTTTTCTCAAAATGCTGAATGTTTTGTCATCCTGTGTTCCGAAACAGAAAAAAGGTTTATAACTGTTTCCATGAGAGAGAGAGAGAGAGCAACTCCAACAGACCAGTAACAGGATGCTAATAATCGGTTTACCTGCTTCTTCCTCTTCAAGGACTCCTCCAAATGAGCAATTTTATCTGCACAGGCTTTTTCTTGTTCAGATAGCATACTCTTTTCTCTCTTTCCTGAAATCAAATAAACCATTTTAGGGGAACTCTGTTTTAGTGAATAGGAGGGAGGGAGTCATGTTGCTCACTCTGTTGTTCATATCGCTTAAACAGCCTTTCCTTATCTTCTTCAAATTTGGATATTGTGTCTGTTAAAAAAGCAGCACTAACAATTAGCATAAAAAAACAACTACATTGTAGTCATTTGGAACTATTGTCCATCATCAATATTTGGGGTCAACAGCAAAATCCAATTTCATATTTGTATCAATCAGGTGCAACTTTGGAAGCTTAATCAATATCAATAGGTGCCTATATAAGTCATTGGAGTCTTACTAAGAGAATAGGCCTGATAAAAGTTGCTCCTATCTGCCAATTTCATGGATGAGTTGATAGTTGGTATTGCATTACAATAATTTTGCGGTCAGCCATTCCACAAAGATGGTCTGCTTTATAGAGGATGGCATGCCAGCTCTAAAGATGGTCTGCATGGATATGTTGATTAAAAAGATTTTAAAACTGAACCTTATCATGCAAGGAAAGGAAAGATCCCGTAGTTTTTAAAATATTAATGCTTGGCTGAGCAAGGAACTCTGAATATTGAAGTGCTGCAGGGCACTAGACAAAATTTGAAGGGTAACATTACATCATGGCCATCAATTTTAGGCACCATAGGCAAAAAGCTGCATGCGTGGAAAATCCGGGTATATCTGAATTCCAAAAAATGGTCCCACTCAGGCACTCACCACAGACAAAAATTTGTTGTCTATGTACGGCGTAGTGGGAAACTTCTAGTCCCAGACACCATAAACAACAATGAACAATGAGCCAGTCTTTGTACGGGCATAGTGGGAAACTCCTGGTCCCAAGCACCATTAACAACAACGTGCCATTCTACCTATAAGCATAGCGGCAAATTCCAGGTGTACGTGAATGTCAAAAATTGGTCCCAAAAGCAAGCAAGATCCCTTCCTTTGCGAGTTAAAAGAGCATTGCTTATGATAATAATTTAATCATGGTGATCAGGAAAAAACACAAACATTTTAACTGATGGTAAATGAGTGCCATTTTGAATGAGAATCCAAATATCAAATGAGTTGAAGTGTTCCTACTTAAAGAGGACTGGATTAAGGCCCTCGATTAACTAAATGGATAAAAGGACTCATGTAGCCAACTCCATTTAGTTGTGATTAAGGCTTCGTTTGAATTCAGTTGAATTTAGCAGATAATAAATATACACAGAATATAGTTGAGCTTTGATCTGATTATTGGTGGCCGGCGTCTCCTATTGATTTTCCCTCATAAATAATTACCATTTTGTCATATCGAATATCATGGAATCCCGTGACTGAAAATTTTTGCTTAATATAACAAAAACCAAAAAATAGTGAATCAAGCATTTCAGCTGCAGTCGAAAAAATTTTAACATGTATAAAAAACGACGCTACTTGAATGGTGTCTTTCACAATATGACCTGAAGTGACTAGGGATACCTTTCAATGCCTGCAGATGTGCCGCTCTCTCCTTGCAGAATTTCTCATAGAGTGCTTGGAACTTGGCAGTCTCATTCTTCAAGGAATTTTCACACTGTAGATATGCACATCACAAATCCGTGAAAATCTTTGTTTTGGGAAAATTAAATTCGATTGCTAGCAATTTATTCTAAACCCCCGTGTTCTCACCTCTTTTGAGCTCTTTGAAAGCGCCTTGGCAAAACTTTGTCTGACAGTAAAATAATACGCAGGAAATATAAAAATAGTGTACTTTGAATGATAACAGATAAATATTATAAAACTAGGAAACTCAAAATCATTACTTGATTTGGAATGAAATTATTAGATTCTTTCTCACCTCTCTTTCTCAATTTTTGACTTCAACTCGTCAAGCATAGACTTGATCTCAGAAGCCACACTATCACCAAGACACCGATCAATAATTGACAGGCAGAAATTAAATTCAGCAACCGAATGCATTAAGCAGAAGGAAAGCAGAGACATAATGCAGGATCTAAAATGAAGCTTAGTATCAAATGGATGAAAAGAAAAGAAACAAATATTGAAACGTTAAAATTCATTTTTCCTTGTTTTGCATCCCAAGGAAATGAAGGGGAAAAAAAACTGTCTTCTAAATTGCTAGAGTTGAGTTGAGATTATGGCTTTCTAAGGAACTAAACAGCAAATTAAACAACAATTTTTACCATTTCCTTTTTACTCATTTTTCTCGGCAGACAAACAGAGCATAAATAGTATGTTAAAGGCGGCAAAGTAAGCTTATTAAGCCATCTGTGATACGAAGTTAGTGATTTATAACAATATTAAGCAGACTTAGCATCATTGATAGCTACTGATTTAGCGAGATTAGGGATACTACTCAAATTATTATGTAAACCTTTTACGCCAATCAATTTGAACATATTGAGAAAAATTGCACAGGTAAATAACAAGAGATGCAATCTGAGATATGCAAATACTCAATATCCTTAGAAAAAAAATCAGGATCATGAGGTCATTGGATCATTTGAAAGCATTTGAGGTGTTCGACAATCAAATCTCACGAAAATGGTAGAAAATCACCTGGAAATGGTCTCTTCGCTCTTCTTCCGGCCATCCTTCTGAGCTTTCTCTTTGATCTGGTGGAGCGCTGACATGATGCCTTTGATGTCGCTGTAATTTCAACATTTATACAGCGATTTCAACCGCAGAGCTTCAACGATCATAGATACACACACACACACACATTTATATATATATATATGAGAGAGAGAGATTCAAGAAGACATACTTGGAAAGATCTGCACCGAAAAGATCATCTTCATCTACCTTTCTTTGCTCCAATATCGATGCTTCAGAGTCCGATCGGCGTTTCCTGTTGCTTGCTTTGGTCGTCGACATCGTCAGGCCTTTGAAATCGAAATCGAAAAAGGGAGCGATGAATTCGACAAAAGCACAGAGCGCTCAGCTGATCAGCTCTCTTCGCGGTCGAAACTTGTAAGAGGGTGATCTTTTTTGGCGCGAGCTTTAAATAGGTAATTCAAAATTTTCAAACGACTAAACGAGTGCTTTATTGGTATTACCAAGGATATCTTGCTGCTTCCACGGCAAAATTAAAGTAAACAGATCGGTTCGTGGGTCAAACGGTTCAATCTAATTTAGATCCGACCAGTAACCCATAAATAAGTATAGAGAGGCACTAGTATCACGTACACCTAATGTAAGATGCCAGATGCATCGGGTGATCTCATTTATAATCAGTACTAAAACATATTACATATTTTTAAAAATTACCGTTAGATTGGATATTCCTTTTATGTATGTCATGCATGCAAAAAATAACCGTAATTCAATGTTTGATTTTTTAAAAATATTAATGTGAAAAATTGTGACTATTTTGTTCTTCAAAATGTTCTATTTTTTTCCAGTCAATTTTTTCAAAAACCGACTATTAGATTACTGCTATTTTTTGCTAACAAATATTTGAAAGAATGAAAAAGATAGAATTTTTTTGAAAGAATGACTAAACCACTCAAAGCATGACACATCATGGTGGTTTCTAATTTCGGGTTAAAGTTTCTGGTTATATAGCATTTTTATTTTAAAAACAAAATTGCTATACAACCAGAAACTTTAACCCAAAATTAAAATCCACCATGATGTGCAGGGCCGGCCCTTCATGTTTGCCACCTCAAAAAATTGTTTGAGGCCTCCAAATTTGAGGGGCCCCAAAATTTTGTAGCCCACTTCCTATAAGGCTATAATTCATTGCCCATGACTGATGAGTGATGACCCATTTGGCCATTCCCAATTCAAAAAAAAAAAAAGCCCCTTACATTAGTCTGCTCCCACGCAGCCCACTACCCATTGCTATTTGCTGATAAGTGATAACCTCAAAACCCATTGCCCATTCCCAATTAAAAAATCAAATTGCCCATTGCCCCCTCACATTTGTAGTCCAGGCGCCCAGCATTCTCATTTGTTTTCCAAGACGAGAACTGACGGAGATGCCGACACCAAGACACTCAGACTCTCTCTCTCAATCTCCCCTCAAATCTCTCTAATTAGGGCAAAATCGCCTCTCACTAGCTCACCGCCCTCAGGCCCCAGACATTTCCGAGTCTCTGATTGAACATTTGAACCTGAATTTGTTATTTTGAGGTAAATTTTTACCCTTAAATTTCTAGTTTTCCCTTTTTCTGATGTTAAATTGTTAATAAACCATAAAATTTTGATGAATGATGATCTGATGTTATAGCTGATGTTTTCTGATCTTGAGGTTTATAAAATGCATCTGGTTTTCCCTTAATGATGATAATGAAATAAAGCCCTAGATTGCCAGATGATCAACATGAGGGTTATATTTTCAATTTATTTTGATACCCAATTGTTGTCGTGCAAGTGTGCAACCGACAACCCTCTCTTTCCCACAAAAATATAGTAAAGTTGAATTCAATCTTGGTGTGGAGATCAATTTGGGTACTATGAGTGATTACATTGGGAATTATGGGTATTTGAGCTGGTATGAGAAATTGAGAATATGAGATTAATGGGAAGCGTAGGGGGACAAGTCCCATAGTGTCTGCATTGGCACCGTAAGCTAATAAGTAATGGGAACTAACACAACTTCGGGTGCAGATGTAGGTAATAATAAGTACGGTGACTCGGTGAGAGTATATGTATTGCGTTTTAGCCTTGGCCTGGGTAAATTGTGGCCATGGCCAGTATGAAGCCAACAAGCTAGGTGCCTGCAATTCATGGTATTACATTTCTTTTATATCCCTTGAACAACATTAATCACCACTAGCCAAGAAAATGAGAAATCATTTATGATAATTAAACTCTTTACTGTTATTTGTTTATATGAATAAGACATACAAGGAGGCATAATTAGGAAAGAAGATAATATCGTTGCGCGCTTAATTGTTTATAGGAAAAAAAAACACTCAAGTGATTCAACTTGTGAATCTAGCTCATTGTTTATTATAGGATTAGTGAAATGATTGTGAATCTATACTAATTTTTTTAAAATGATTTATTTTTATTATAGGATTGGTGAAGGGAGCCATGCCTCCTAAAAGAAAATATCAGTCCGGGTATCAAAAGAGAGTAGAAAAGAAAAACAAAGAGGCCTTTCTCAAGTCTCAAGAAGGTGCGTTTGAAAAATTTTTGATTGACCCTAGACAGAGAGAGGCAAATGAGGAGGAAAATGTGGATGTGAGTGATGATGCAAATATTGAAGAAAATGTGGATGTGAGTGATGATGAAAATGTGGATGTGAGTGATGATGCAAATATTGAAGAAAATGTGGATGTGAGTGATGATGCAAATGTGGAGGAAAATGAAGATGGGGGTGAATCGGGTGACAATGCAATAAGATATGAGAATGAGGCTAATGAAGATGACAATATATCATATGGGCCTTCAAACATTTTTGATCCAAGTAATTGGAATAATATTGATACAAAACTAAGAGATTTCTTAATTGTAAGAGGCCCTATGAGGGATTGCAATGTGGATTATCCCAAAGATGAAAAAAAAAAGCATTTCTCCTTGGTCCATTATTTCCAAATATTGCCAAATGGAGACAAGCGAGCAAGGTCTTGGTTGTTGTACTCCCCCATTACCAATAGAGTTTATTGTTTTTGTTGCAAATTGTTCAAGATAGAAAACACGACTCTATTGGCTAATGAGGGATTGCAAGATTGGAACAATATTCGTGGGAGACTTAGAATGCATGAAGGTAGTAATGAACACCTTGTAAACATGAGGAAATTGATTGAACTAAGCAAGAGATTGGGAAGCAACGAACAATAGATGCAGCCGTGCAAGAAGCTTTACAAAAGGAGAAACAACATTGGAGGAATGTTTTGCGGAGGATTCTTGGCATTGTAAGGGTTCTTGCTTCTCAAAATTTGGCATTTCGGGGAGATAACGAGAAGATTGGTGATGTGAGGAATGAGACTTTTTTAGAAATAATTGAAGAGCTTGGTGAATGAGATCTTGTAATGGGGGAGCACATTCGATGTATCCAAAGTAAGGAAATACATTATCACTACCTTAGTCATAAAATCCAAAATGAACTAATAAAGTTGATGGCCCAAGAGGTAAAAAGTAAAATTCTTGAAAAAATCATGAATGCAAAATACTTTTCAGTGATACTTGATTGTACTCCAGATATAAGTCATGAAGAACAAATGTCACTTGTGATTCGATGTTTGGATCTTTCAACAAATCCCATACAAGTGAAAGAGTTTTTCTTAGAATTATTGGTTGTTGATGAAACAACAGGGTATGGACTTTTTAATGTGCTTGTTGAAGTTTTGGAAGATCTCAAACTTAATTTTAGTGATATAAGAGGGCAAGGATATGATAATGGCTCTAATATGAAGGGAAAAAACAAAGGTGTACAGAAAAATGTGAAAGAATTGAATTCTAGAGCTTTTTATACTCCGTGTGGTTGTTATAGTCTTAATCTTGTTCTTTGTGACATGGCCAAGTCTTGTTCTAAAGCTATATCATTTTTTGGAGTTGTGCAATGCATATATGTCTTATTCTCTTTTTCTACAAAGCGGTGGAAAGTGTTCACCAACCATGTGAAAAATCTCACAGTGAAACCACTTTCACAAACACGGTGGGAAAGTCATGTTGAGAGTGTTAAACCAATAAGATACTATGCTCCACAAATAAGAGATGCTTTATTTGAGTTGGCAAATATGGAAAAAGATCCCAAATCAAAGCATGAGGCTGAGTCTCTAGCAAATGAACTTGAGAATTTTGAGTTCTTAGTTGCTATGATTATTTGGCACAATGTGTTGTTTGCTGTTAACAGTGTTAGTAAGGCTCTTCAAGCTGAGGACATGAATATTGGTGTTGCTATAAAAAAACAAAGAGAGCTACTTTCCTATCTTGAAAAGTATAGAGAAGAGGGATTTGTGGAGGCCTTAATTGAAACTAAAGAAGTTGCGAATACACTTGAGATTGAGCCAGTTTTACGTGAAAGGCGTACTCTTCGTAGGAAGAAACAGTTTGATGAGAATGCATATGTAGAAGTGGCACATTCAGCGGAGGAATCATTTAGAATTAATTACTTCTTGTATGTTGTTGATCAGGGCATTAATTCACTTAAAGATAGGTTTAAACAATTTCAAATATATGAGGAAGTTTTTGGGTTTTTGTTTGATTTGAAGAAGTTGAAGTCATTGGAAAATGAATGTTTGCTTACTTCATGTAACAAACTTGAAGAGTTTTTAACAGATGGCCAGCATAAAGATATTGATGGGAGAGATTTATATACAGAGTTGAAACTCTTTATAGACGGTCTTCCATAACAAATAACAAGGCCAATTGAAGTGTTGAATCATTTGATGGAATTGGATTGTTGTTACCCAAATGCTTGGATTGCTTATAGGGTATTATTGACCATTCCAGTTACAGTTGCATCAGGGGAAAGAAGCTTCTCAAAGTTGAAATTGATTAAAAATTACGTTCGGTCAACTATGTCTCAAGAAAGGTTGAATCGATTAACTATGTTATCCATTGAAAATGATTTGGCAAAAAAGATTGACTATGAAACATTAATTGACAACTTTGCGAGTGCAAATGCGGATGCAAGAGGAGTAAGAATTTTATGATCTTTTTATTTTCAGGTAATTATATAACATAAAATGACAATATTTTTTTGTTTATAAGTATTTTATTTTTAGGATTTCCACGATATAATGTATTTTGTTTTTTTTTTTTCTTTTTGAATGCAGTAGAAGATGACCATAATGCTGTTTTGTTTATGGATGGAGGAAATTATGTTGGCTAGCTACTTTTTGCTTACACAGATATTCTCTTCTATTTAGCATTTCTTTTATGTTGCTGTTATTTAGGGATTTAAATGTATGTTATTTCTTTATTTCCTATATATTTGAATTATATTCATTTTAATAGATTAAATATTTTGATATTTGTTTAATATAAGTGTATTAGTGAATGGTGATAGGAGGTTTTGGGTGAGCCAAATGAAAACCCTTTTGTGAATTGCTTGTTGTAGTATGGTTGTAGGTTTTAGCCTAAGAGAAACTTATAAGGTATCTTAAGGCATTAGGGGTGGGTCTTGTATTGGTGTGCTGGATTGTTTGCTTTTGTCCCCATTTTTGGGGCGGTTCTTTTGTTTCCCTATTGTTCTTTTAGGTGCGCTGGCTGTTTTTGCTCCCTGTTATGGGGAGGTGCTGTCAGTTTTTCCGTAGGTTTTTGTGGCCTATGGGTTGTATTCTTTGTTATGAGCTTTGTTGCCTCTTTGGATCAATAAATTCTTACTTATCCAAAAAATAAAACTAAGGTATGCAATTTTTTTTTTATATGTCAAAATATAGAAGGGCCTCATTCTTGGAACTTGCTTGAGGCCCCCCAAAACCCAGGGCCGGCCCTCCAAAACCCAGGGCCGGCCCTGATGATGTGTCATGCTTTGAGTGATTTATATTCTACCACTAGTGCTAAATGGAATCACCAAATGCATCAGGTGCACCTCACAGCAATATAATACCCTTGGATATATATATATATATTAACAAATCAAGTTAGTGGGAGGGTAAATAAGGTATTTAACTTACCCTTAGATTTTAATAACATTTATCTTTCCTTTTATAAAATATAATTTTAAATTTGACTAAATGTATAAAAAGATATTGATATTTATTTGTCATTATTATAGGTTGAAAATCCTACAAAAAGTTTTACCCAAGTTCTATGAAATTTCTCCCGCATTGGAGGTTAGAGAATCCATTGAACCATAATTGCAAATGAGATTATTCAAAGAAAATGACACATTAATTTATTATACTAATGGAACAATTGACTAGATATTAAAACTTTGTTATTAAATGAATTATAGAAAACACCTGTAAAATTTAGATTTAATTTCACTTTAATAATTAAGGATCCCTTTAGACAAATCGATCAAGAAATACTCTAACCCACCAATAATAAAGAGTCTAAATGTTCCACCAATAATTTTGCTCCCTTCATGCACCAACCCACTCTGATTTCCTAGGTTGACAGCTTCCTATTATTTTCAGACACGTTAACATTTGTTGAGGCACTTGACACTTGAGTGAATTTTAAAAAGGTATACCACTCGATTGGTCATCTACATGGGCTAGTTTATAAAATTGATAAGTGAATTAGATACTATTTTTGTGTATGTACAGAAATACTAATATAAGGTGCACTGAATGTAAAGTTGTGTCAAATGATCGAACTAATTGCAGAATAGATTTTGAAAAATGACCATCGGATTATATTATTCTCTTATGAATGTCATATCTATAAAAAAAAAAAAAAAAAAAAAAAGTCATGATAATCCAATGGTCAATTTTTGAAAAATGTTAGAATAAAAAACTGTGATTTCTTTTTTCTTCAAAATGTCACCAATTTTTCACAGTTGATTTTTTCAAAAATCGACCTTTGGATCACCGTGTTTTTTATGTAGACATGACATTCGTAAGAGGAGAATCCAATCCAACGGTTGATTTTTCAAAATACATACTGAAACCGACTCTGTGGAGATTACCAAACATAATTTTGCGTTAAGTGCACTTTATACTAGTATATCTGTAGTTATGCATATATACTAATAGTATTTAAAAAATAATAATAATAATTTACCCATCTTGTGAATGTCACGCTGTTGATCCATTTTTTAACTTTTAGGAATTCAAATCGAATATATCGATAAAGTTCGAATCCATTATTAAAATTCAACTCAAGCAATATGATTTAAATTGCCTCAATTAAGACGATTTTTTAATGAGACAGCTCAAGTAAACTTTCCCAACAATTATGAACAAATAATAAAACGAAAAAAAGAATGATGCTGGTAAAAAGAATTCTTCTTTTATAATACCAACCACTTGAAAGAACCACTCAGGGTTACGGCTCGAACTACCCTCAAGCTTTTGGAGAAAAATACATACTGTTCTCAAAAACAACCTTTAAAACAATAGGGAAACTTAATACAAATTTCAAGGTACTTCTATCCGTTCCTTACCTATTAACACAGCTCTTCAAAGTGACGAGAATCCTCCTTGTCCAAACTTCAAGATAACTCTATCCGTTTCTGATCCCTCTGAATAGCTCGAACCTTCATCAGATAATCGTATGACCACCTCGAACCTTCCTGAGAGAGAGAAGCTAAAAAGCTTATGTCTGTTTGATATGTCCTTTACTTTGGTCTTCGCTTATTTGTTTATAGACTCTTCGTTAGTCTCCTTTTTAATCCAAATTTATGGGCTTGGATTATCTTCTTCTCTTATCGGATTTCCTTCTACTGACTTTGCCAATCTTGATAGACCCCTTTTCCATCTTAATAATCCTCTCTCAGGTATGCAGATTCCAATCGCACAGTGACTTCTTTTCACCTCGAACCTCTTTAATCCAAACTCTTTGACGTTTGGCCAACTTTAAATTAGTACTTATCTAAATACGGGATAACTATTGCTGCATTATCCCTTTCCCTTTTTCCTTGCATTAATTTCATCTCCTCTTGATTTTTATTTTTTTGAATATCAATCCCGTTTTGTTTTACCAATCCTTCCAAAATTTTAATTCCTAACGGTTTCCTTCTCTATAGGTCTTATTATTAACCTTCTTTACTATCTTGACACACGCATCAAGCCGTCAACCATTAATTAGCTGGTATCAAAATATAGATTAACTCACTCATTCCAAAAATCACGGTGATCAAACGATCGATTTTTGAAAAAACTGACGATAAAATTGTGATATTTCGAATAATAAAAAAAAAAAAATTACCGTTAATTTTTTTAAAAAATAACTATTAAATCACTGTAATTTTTGATAAAGATGATATTCATAAATTGAGTATTTTATCAAATTGATAATTTTAAAATATATTTTGTACCTAAACCTATAAATGGAGGAGTTTGGACTTTGGAGCGCGCATAATTCAATTTTGCCCTTATTATTATTTGAAACGTGGAGCACGGAAGGCTTGAAATAAAATAGTGTTCGGACTTCGAACAGCGGCCGACGTGGTTGGGAGTATCTGACGACGACACGTGGGAACAACTAAAAGGAAGCTCTCATTTCACATTTCAAACGTGTCCCGCAATCACACGGCTCTGAACCACTTTAATCCAACGGTCAGAAACAGTAGTACACGCATCCTTCACGTGGAACGCCGAAACACCTCTTCTTTGCCTTTTGAGTAACAAAATTGACTTGGGGGGACCAAATAATAAAAAAAGTGGCTAATAATGATTACATGCTTTTGAAATTATTATTCTTCACTGTTGTGAATACGCCTTTCGGATTGGCTACTAGGATCTGTACACCTGCATACACTTTGCAGT
Source organism: Hamamelis virginiana (assembly GCA_017140935.1). NCBI lineage: Eukaryota > Viridiplantae > Streptophyta > Magnoliopsida > Saxifragales > Hamamelidaceae > Hamamelis > Hamamelis virginiana. The sequence goes on from JAESVK010000248.1 coordinate 115,102, forward strand.
GTAAATGGTCGTACTGAATTTTCCTAATTCCTCTCCAGTGAGACACTACAGTAAGGTACAATAATCTTTCTTGGTGGGGGCCATTTAGAGAAAACAAATAGATGGATTTCCTTTATACAAATTTTGAACTAAGGTTCATTTACATTAATTTTTCTTAAAATTCACTTGATTTAGGACCATTTACATTAGGTTTTTTAAAAATCACTTTTGAAATTTCAACTTCATTTGTTCTAAGAGATAGAGCGATGATCATTCTAGACAACTTGAGAGATGAAATGATAACTAGTCAGTAAAATTGATATTAAAAATTATTTTGTTGTGTGAATATATGATTTGAATATAATTCTAAAGAGATATGTCAAGAAATAGTTGTCCAAAAGTGATTTTTAAAAAATTAACATAAATGAGCCGTTAATAGATGATATGATAATTACTTCTAAACAACTTGAAAGGTGATGAGATGGTTGGCAGAATTTTCATTTTTATAAGTGAATGTGACAATAGTTAGGGATCCCAACTTTAGACACGAAAAAAAATATTCATACTGTGAAAATTTTGATAAATGAAGATATGATTTGACCATAAGTCTAAAAAGATATTCCATCCGTCCTACAAAGATATGCCTTATTTCCTTTTTTGACTGTCCTAAAATGGTAGTCCATTTTGAAAAGTCAAATTATATTTCTTTTAACTTTTCCATTTTATTATTTATTGTTACAAGAATGCCTTGACATGATATCAAATGTAATTGTAGAAAAATGGTAATTTTGGAAATAAAAGGTAAAAAATATCACAAATTAATCAATGCATTAATAAGTTTTCTTAATATGCGTGTTTTTTGGAAGATACATTTTTTTATGGGACGGAAGGAGTATATAGATAATTCTCTAAAAGAAATTTTATAAAAATTTAATGAAAATGGAACCTAAGCTTGAAAATTGAGTGTCGGGCAATGAATACACTAACGAGTAGGGTTGGTTACTAATGAATTCTTTCCATATTAACTGTTTAATTTACCCTTTAAATCGATGGATTGACATAAAGACAACAACTTTTGAATTCAAATCTAATAATTCATTAATCTAGTGGCATATATTCTTGTTTTTGAAAAAAATTTAGATTAAAATCCAAATCTTACATGTTGGTTGGCCTAATATATTTTTTCCAAACCCTAAAATTTCCTTATGTTGTGTATCAAACAAAACCAAGGGAGAAAATAATTTAATCTTAATTCTTACATGGACATTCAACTTTATCAATTGGTCAAATAAGTGGAAGTAATTGTACTTACCGGAGGTATTTCACCACAGAGGAATCGAGCTAAGTCCACTTAATAGTTAATACTCATCTCACGCGCGTATCACTCACTTAGAGATGCCACGTCAGTGCGAGGTGTATTATTATTACCGGTTCACTATCGTCTATAAAAAAACCTGAACGGACGGAAGACGCTCTCAGAGTCTCAGCCATCATAATCATATCCTCACCCCTCTCTCTCTAGAATCGCCATTAAAGAATCAGAGAGCTTCGGTACGTATTTCGAGTACTTCAGCTTCGTTTCCTTTTGTGTTGCTATAAATTTCCATTTGAATCTCTGGAAAAATCTTGAAATTTCTACATACTGGTGTTGTAGAAGATTTTAATGTTTTATGGTTGCAGAAAGCATAGATCTTGTGTCAGTATATGTCGCTTAAAATGGGAAAACCATAGGTAGAGGCTTAAGAGTATGGATCTGATGTTTTATCATTTCTTTGAGAGAGGATAGTAGAATGTAACGGTACTTCTAGGCTCTGTTTGTTCCGGCGGAAAATGTTTTCATAGAAAATAAATAATTTTAAGTGTATAGATTTCATTTCTTTGAGAGATGATAGTAGAATGTAACGGTACCTCTAGGTTCTGTTTGTTCCGGCGGAAAATGTTTTTCATTAAAATAAATAATTTTAGGTGTATAGAGATATTTTTCACAGCAAAATAACCGTCGAGATGAACAGAGCCTTAAAAGGGAACACAGAAATTTTTTTTCTTCTCTCTCTCTATTTTTTTTTGGTCTTTTTTTTCAGAGGATTTTCCCGGAAACTATTTTCTGTGGAAATAATTGTAGTTTTAATCTAAAATATGTGAGAATTGGCGTTGAGTTTTGGAATTGGAATAGCTCTTCAGGAGAATCAAAAGAGTTTGGTCCTATAAGGATTTGTGACTGGTACTGTGAATTGAGTTTCGATGAGTGATTGCTTGGAGTGATGATGTTGGAATAAAGGGTTTCTTCATCGTGTTTACTATATTTCTTTCTATGAAATCGAGTTCTTTGTTAACATTTTGACAAGGACTTGTTTGAAACCCCCTGCTGTATTCGATTCACAATGGCTTTTCAGTCTTTTGTGGTCACTGAGGCCTAGGATATACTTATTATGCATTTGATGAATCTCTGATAGAACCTCAATTTGTTATTTTTTGGTAAATTTTTACCCTCAAATTTCTGATTTTCCCATTTTCTGATGTTAATAAAGCATAATATTTTGATTATCTGATCTTATAGCTGATGTTTTCTCATCTTGAGGTTTATAAGATGTATCTGTTCAATTATATATACATATTGCTTAGCTTGTATTTTTAGAGGTTATATGGGAAATGGATTTTGATAAGAAAGGGAGAACGAATTACCAAAACAAAATGAAAGAAAAGTAATTATTTTTCCTGCTATTTGCCTCCTCTCTTGCTCTCTATAACTATCTACATATTTTTTGTCCATTCACAGTTCGGCCCATTGTTTTTAACACCATGTGCTGCATACCTTGTATTTTTTTTTTTGTACAAATACCAAACGATAATTGAATACAGAAGAGGTGTAAGCTTAGAATTACAGGTTAGGGTGAGTCATATTTGGGACCAAGATGATTCAGATCTTCTTAGCATAGCTGGCAAAAAAAGAGTGTTCCTCAAGAAATCAACCTGGGTACTGTTTAGATATTTTAGTTGTGAAATCTCTTTCTTGTTGATTAGTATGCACAAGGGATTGGAAGTAGAGATTCTTTTTTCCTTTTGCAATTTTATTTATCTTTTCGGAAAATTTTTTCTATTGAATATAAATTAGACCGTAGATGGATTAGAAGGAAATGCTGGACTGAAATGGGATTTAAATGGATTTGGGAAATCAAAATCAAATTTTATGCTTCTAAAATAATCATCAGGTCTTTTATTAAATGCGGCTTTAATATTAGGGCCCAGAGCCCCAGACTTACCTATTTCCTTAATTAGAGGGATACGATTGAAGTGTATGCATATCTGATTTGCATGTTGAATTTGTTATTATTTGCTTGTTTGCTTGGAAATTTATTGTTTCTCTTGTTAATGTCTTGTGATATGTAGGTGCTTGGTAACTTTGAAACTTATTGAGTCCCCATAACACCTGATCTACCCATAAAGAAGCTAGTACTTTTTTTTTTCATTTGTGCAGTTAAAATACTAGACTTGTACCAGTTAGATGACTGTTACCAACGATTAACATGTAAAACAAGAGTTTAGGTCTAATTAATGGTCTAAAAGTAGTTGTAATGTAATTAATCTAGAAGCTTGGACCTTATTTCCAAAGGACACGTTTAACGATGTAGAAGATGTGATATTTTTATCTGCGCTCCAGCTTTTGTTGATTAGGTAGTTGGACTGTGCTTGGAAGCTTCATAATTTGTTTAATAAAACCGCCTTCAGTGATTGCTTGGCCACTTCTTGTCACTCCCAATAGACTCGAATCAGGGAGGGAACATGGGTTTGTAGAGGAGTTGTGAGAAACGACATTATCACTGCAATATATTATCAAGTTGTTATTTAATTTTTCTAATGGATTCTATATTAAAGTTTTACAAAAAGAAGGAAAAGAATTTGAGGACCAGATCACATGGCTCATACATAGCTTGTCATCCTTACTTTTATTGGCGTTTTCAATGTGATTATAATTTATAAAGCCAAAGCTGTGGGTCCCTTAGATAAATAACTTTTGTCTATCCATTTGGTAGATGGGTGCCATGGGGCACATTAGCTTTTGGCCTTTTCCGCATGAATTAAGCCAAGTGATGTGCCTTGCATTTTTGTTACTTTTGGTTTGTTTTTAGTTCCAGCCAATGTACAATTTGGAATTTTTAGGCCGATGTTAGCATATGCTTTGGGCAAATATATAGTTACTTGAGAATCTATGCCCAAGTGTTTTCTTGCGTTTAGCTACTTCTGCTCAATTTCCTTTTCACTTTCCCCACAACTACCCAAGTACTTTAGTTTCAGAATTTGTTTGGTTGCAATGTTAACTCCATCCAAATAAGAGTTGCCATCTGTGTCTCACAGCTATTTTTTTTTTCTGTCTTTCTCAGAATTAAAGAGGATTTGTGGGGGACAGATCCATGGCCTTGGAGCAAAACCTTACCCAGAAATGGAAATCAGTGTCAGCTGCTACATCTGACTCAGAAAATCCCAGCGGTTGTTTCGACTGCAACATCTGCTTAGACTTTGCACATGACCCAGTTGTCACCCTTTGTGGCCACCTCTACTGCTGGCCCTGCATCTACAAATGGTTCCATTTTCAGAGTGCCTCTCTTGCTTCGGATGAGCATCCTCAATGCCCAGTATGTAAGGCAGAAATATCCCATGAAACCCTGGTCCCACTCTACGGCCGGGGCCAAACCCCTACGGAAGCTGAGCTTAAAGGCAAGGGACCCTGTCTTGGTATGGTCATACCCCCTAGACCGTCAGCTTGTGGAACACAAATCCTGTCAACTAGTACTTCTCATTCTGGGCAACAGCTTCCATATCGCAATCCTTATCAGAATCAACATTATAATCCTCATCCATATGGCAGTTACGAAGACGATACTTCATCGCCTTTGTTTAATCTAGGGAGCAACGCCGGAACGGGTATATACCATCCGGTGTCCGGAATGTTTGGGGAGATGGTTTATGCGAGGGTGTTTGGGAACTCTGAAAGCTTATATACATATCCAAACTCTTATCACATAATGGGAAGTAGTAGCCCCAGGATGAGAAGGCAGGAGATGCAGGCTGACAAGTCACTAAACAGAATTTCAATTTTCCTCTTCTGTTGCTTTCTTCTATGCCTTCTCCTGTTTTGAACATATATATATAAATAGTTTTGATTGTTCACCCTTGCACCTTTCTTGTATAGTTTTGTAAAAAATTATGGATGTAAGCTTATGAACTACCCTTTGGATAGATGAGAGATATATATACTGGAGGTGATATTTGAGATTTGCCTAATTTATATTCAGTTTGTTTGGAGACAATATCTATGCTTCAAGGAATTCTTAATTGTACTGTTGGGAATTGGCTACTTGGAAATTGGAAATTGGAAATTGGAAATTGGAAGTAGCTGTACCAATTTTTTTTTTTTTTTTTAAATCACAATTCCTTCCACCCCACCTAGAGTCGTATCTTTACTCTTCTATTTCTTTATTTATTTTTATTTGAAAAACTAACATGCGCATTAGAGGCTTAATGGTAGGGCAAATTATTTGGATTCGACTTGAGATCGGTTTAACCAAAACCTTGGTTTAACCAAAACTTTGTTTAAGTTTGCTCGTAATATAAACAAGTGAAGCTCAAATAAAACAGTTAAAATTATTCTTTTAAGTTTTGAATAATCCAACTATTCGTATTTGGCTTGATAAAGCTTGGTTTGAATTCACTTGTAAGATAGCGAATCAAATTCAAATATTATTTTTGAACTTTTTAATTTATTGAGCTGTTTAAGAAGCCTACCACTTGCTTCAATTTTGTTTATCTGCAGTATGATTCAAGGGAAAATACAGTCATCGATAAGGTTGAAGAACAAAAATAGATTCATGCAGCAAACTTCATATAATTGGAATCAAGGTAAGTTTAAACCCGTACCTTAGATTCATCTTGTCTTTTTGAATGTCCTTATGGAACCTATAAACTTATTATTTCTTCTAATATAACCCCAATCTATAAAATGCTAAATTTATCTAGAAGGCATTAAGGATGCAGCTATTCCAGATCTGAGGCCGGCGAGGTGACGTCCGGCGAGGAGAGAGAGAGAAAAAGAGGGCGAGGTGATGTCCGGTGAGGGGAGAGAGTGAGAGAGAAGAAGAAGAAGAAGGGCTTCTGCTGCTCAAAAATGAGAAGGGAGAGGAGAGAGAGAAGAAGGGAACGCGCGAAGTCTTCGAAGCGGCTCAGATCTGGACTCTGTTTTTTTTTTTTTTTTTTTTTTTTTTTTTTGAAATCCATGTGCCTCTGCTTTGATCTTGGCCATTCATAATATCGGACGGCTGGTTTTTTATAGCCGGATATATGTTATACACGGCCGACCGTGTAGTAGAATTCATATATATATATAAATTTTCCTTAAATATTGAGGTCGGCTGGTCCTGACCACTTCAATTATTTGGTGGTCTCCGAATTGACATGCTTTGCAGCCAGCAGAGCCATACTCAGCCATGGACCCTAGATATTATGCCATAAGAAAATGATGGGAACCCCACAGAATTAAATTTTCTTGACCCCAAAAAAAAAAAAATAATAAATAAAAATCAATCAATCTCGACACATTGTGACTTCTGGGGTCCAGATTTTTGGGATAGTGCACCACTTGTGTGTTAGATACAAAATTAACTTATTGTCATCTACACATTGTGACTATTGTGCGAAATGTGTTGGTAAATGGCATTAAATGTTTTGTTGGTTATCGTATTAATAATTGTGTTGATATGGCATGCATTTGATGTGGCATTCTATATTAACCGTTAATGTATATTGTGTTATAATAATGCTTTATATATATATATATAAAATCATCCCAAATGAATCATAATATTTTATTTATTATAGAGAGAAAATTCACTAAAAAAGAGAAGGGTTAGATCATTTGTTACATCATTTGAGAAACACTTTTGGGATAATTAATTGCATAGTTTGTTAAGATGAAGATGATAAGTTTTAATTGAGATAGTAGTACTTTTATGTACACGAAGTCTGCTATATATAAGGTGCACGTACTTATATATATATATATATATATATGTTGTTATAAGGTGTACTTTATATAAAGTTGTGTAAGGTAATCCCTGCACGACCAATTGCAGAATAAGGTTTGAAAAGTTGGATTAGATAAAAAACCAATTACATCATTTATCTTAAACTCATGCTTTAAGATATTCCAATCAAAGTAGTTTGAATATTTCTTCTTCTTAATTTCCCATGTTGATATGATGTTTGATTTGATTCCAAAATAAAAAACAATATATATATATATATACACACACGATGCATCTACCCACGGCTCCACCCACCAAGACCTAAATGCTACCCCAATGCTTCACCCACCAAGACCACCAACAGTCTCTCTTCTCTCTCTAATATAAATATGGTGGGTGGAAGCGTGGGGCAGCATATATATTAGTGAGAGAAGAGAGACTGTTGGTGGTCGTCTTGGTGGGTGGAGCATTGGGTTAGCATATATGCATCATATATATATATATATATATATGTGTGTGTGTGTGTGTGAGAGAGAGAGAGAGATTGAAGAGAGACTGTTGGTGGTCTTGGTGGGTGGAGCCGTGGGGTAGCATGCATCATGGCTTAACGCTCTCCTATCAACTTCAATACCGACTTCTCAAAGCTCCCACTAGCTAGAGCATTGTTTAAGATCGATTTGGCCAAGAGGGGCTTCCAAAAAATCATGACTGGTTCATCTTCCCAACTGCCTCTCTCTCTCTAAAAAAGTTGGTGTAACATGTCATTCTTCTTTTGCTTCTCAAGGACCCAAGGCCATAAAAGTATTATGAGAAAGGTTCTATCATATATGCTCGATCTCAAGTTTCAACCTACCCTTAACCATAATATTCCTCCCTTGAAGGGATGTGGTCCATTAATTCCATCACCAATTTGATCAAATTTCTAAATTTATGGCTGATTTTGAATAACTCTAGTTCCTAATTAAATCTACTTAATTTTCTTTTTAATTGAATTTTCGAGTTCGATCACATTTGAATTAATTTGTTTTTCCTAATTGAATTCAGTCCCAATTTAGTCCGACATGGCCATTTGAATTTGAATTTGTCCAATTAACTGCTAAATGTTCCTGAATTTCAAAAGTCAGATAAGTCGGTTGAATTTTTGTCTAGAGACCAAAAGTCCAAGAGATTCAATGAAAAACAGTTTGCTGAAAGTTCAAACTGAATCGGTACAAGTTATTTGTTAGTAAAATTGAAGATGGAGGAATTCAGTTGTAAACACAAGAATTATATATATATATATATATATGTTACATCCCTTTACACCATATTTTAATACCTATGTCTACATTTTATTTTCAAAACACTATTTATAATAAATATTTTGAAGAACCGACCATTGGATTCGATACTTTTCTTATGTTCACATATATGCAAAAAATCAAAGTGATCCAACTGTTAGATTTTAAGAAATATTACTATAAAAAACTGTGATGTTCTTAATTAATAAAAAATATAATAGTTCTTCACAGCAATATGTTTCAAAAACTAACCGTTGGATCACTTCAATTTTTTGCATACATGACAAACATAAGAAAAGTATATAATCCAACGGTCAGTTTCTTAAATTATTCGATTACAATAGTATTTTGAAAACAATATGTAAATATATATAGGTGTCAAAATAAAGTGTAAGAGAAACGTGACCCTAATTTAGTAAGCATATGTTTATATATATATATAAGCATAAAGCTAATAGCTAATTATGAGATACATATTTTGAAAAACTGATTGTTGGATTAGATATTCTCTTATGGATATCATGCATGCCAAAAATCACGATGATCCAATGTGTTTCTCAAAATATAAACCAAAAAAACTGTGATCGCTGAAAACTGACATAATTTTTCTCGATGACATTTTTGAGAAATAGACCGTTGGATCACTGTAACTTTTGGCATGTATATGACATATATATATATAAGTATAGTATCTAATCCAACAGTCAGTTTTTTGAAATATGTATCATGCAATTATCTACCAACTTCATGCTTATATAAACTTATGTAAGTATATACTGACTTGATCATTTCTATAAATAACATTAATATAAATACAACCGACCTTTTATAATCTTTATAAAACTTGCTTTTTAGACTTGTCTCTTTGTCCCTTTGAAGACAGCTACGCGTGTGTGATGCACCGCATAATGGTCCTTACTCTCTACGCATGCATGATGTGGTTTGGACTTTGGAGTCGTTGAATTGGGTTTCATATCAAGGCTCTTTTTCTCTTTTACGACCATTCAAGTTTTAGATCAATTAGAATTAAAATAGTCGGTCGATGTGATGTCTCTCCCCTCTATTAAGAAGAAAGTTAAGGGTTCAAAATTCGACCCTGCTATCGAGAAACAAAAAAGCTCTCACATCCTACTGGTGAAATCCCGCCGCCCTCTATCCTCACCCCATTCCTGTGAAGGGACTTTCTGCCTACATGACGTTGAGCGTTGCTCATCGAAAAAATGGGTTGGGAAATCTATATTATGTAATAAGGTATAAGGTTAGTACCTAAAAAATCAAAAGGTCAAGAAAAAAGATTTGGGGTCACATAAACCAAATGAGCATAGAAATGCATTGGCAACACTTGAAAAGAGGGAAACTCACATATGGCCCAAAAGATTTGCAGGCCTAGCAGAAAAAATCCATGATATGTTGATGAGTTGATTAGGCCCAGGGTCCAACATACATGATCTACAAGGATCAATGACAGCCTAAGCCCAAACTGATTACAAATTGCATTGTAGCCCATAACAGTCAGTAGCAGTGAAGAAGCTTTGGCCCATATGTGATCCATAAAAAGGATCCATACAAAACCCATATGAATTACAAAAAAAAATCTGTCAATTACAAATACCATAAGTTTGTTTGGAAACTCAGAAAATTGGATCTGGCTAGGTTCAATCTTCTAATGGTATTAGATTTTTATATAAACCAGCTGCTTAAAGTTGATTCCAAAATATGTATTTTTTTTTAAGGGGCAAAAACTAAGTATTCTGTTAAGGCCTTTAAGATCGCTATACGTCATCACTTTCCACGATCCAATGGTCCACACAATTTATTTTAAAAAAAAAAAATCATTTTCAAGAATATTTCTTTCTCAAAATTTTGAATTTACCTTAATTTATGTGGACTGTTGGATCATGAAAAGTGATGACGTGGTGCGATCCTGAAGGCCTTAGTAGGGTACTTGGTTTTTGCCCGTTAGCAGCAAAACCAAACTCAGTTGGAGTTGAGTATCACAACCCAATGCAGTTTAGTGGGTGCTGAATGCATACTGATTGCAAGATTCACAAACATTCTCATGATTTCGAGCAATTAAATGACCCCAAAATTTCTTATCTCTTGCATGATGGCCTCTGCTTTCTCCAATCAACACTTTTTTCCTCAATTTACTGCACTGTTATCACAAAAAATAGTTCATAGGTCTAGGGTGCTGCTCCATTACATGTACATATAAATCAAAATTATTCAGTTTAAGCAATTTCTTGAGATGGATAATCTTCTCTTTAGTCCCCATACTAGCTAGCTACTTTCCCGGCAACCAAACAACCCCCATGAGTCCTGAAACAGTAGTAAAATCACATAATCCCAGCAGTTTTGTTTTCCTTTCCTCCCTTTGGGCAACCAAATGACGCATCATGCTTTTTGGAAGGTAAAGAATGTTTCAAAAAACGCCAAAATATATTATAGCCCCAGCAGCAGAACCTCAACCCCAAACAAACCCATAATTCCATAAAATCTGCCAAGGTAGATCAGACAATCTAGGATCACGCCTTATGAAGTGGAGGTTTTTGGAATCGAATATTGATACCTTGACTATCGAATTAGAATTTGCGGGTAATCTCATTTATCTCTAGGGTTTTGTCTGAATCTAAACCTCAATGAGAGTAGGCTTTAGATATCCTATATTGAAAATAAAAATAAAAATAGCCATAATTTGAAGAAGACACCTTAATTATCAAATGGACAAAATTTGCACAAAATTTGTAGGTGATCTCATCTATCCCTAGGGTTTAGTCAGAGTTCGAACCAAAACGAAAGTAGACTTTAGATATCCTATATTGCAAAAGAAAAAAAAATGCCATAATTCCAGTAAGGCATGAACAATCATTAATTAATCTTTCGTTGATCAAATTTCGAGAAAACAATCTATCAAATCAGATCCAACTTAGGTCAAATTCATTTTAGTCAGGCCAATGGCATATATCTTCACATTTAAAAGAAAGATTTTGGATTCGAGCATATAGAAATACACCAACATCCATTTATTAATATTAAAGAATATTCAAAATAAAAGTAGGTTTCTGTCGATGGAAAAAAAAAAAAAAAAAAAGGATTCATTTTAATTGGAACAGGACAGGATGAGACACCCAACTAACAGGTTCATTTTAATTGGATGGTCCCTCTTTTGATATTTTGATCATAGTTTCGATCTATCTGACTTAATTTTGATAAACGTTTTTCTATTAGGACTAAAGAATTTTCCAAAAGTTTGACCATGCAGGCTGCTCTAGCTTGTTTTCTTCTTCACCAAACTGTGGACGACGTAACCATTGTCGATTAGCATTGGACTATTAATACATGAGATCATCTACTCCTTTTGACTATCCTTACAAGATTTATCTCATTTTGCTATGTGGAATATAATTCACTTAATGCTATTATTTTCTTCAAAGTGAAAGAGGGACCATTTACTTAATTAATTGCATGCATAATTCTCTAAATTAATATATCTTGAATTCAAATATATAAATGCATATTGATAATCAGTAATGATCTGTTACGGTACATACTATAGCAGACCGTACGATCGTGGTCGTCCATGACATGTACCTGTATGTGTATGTGTACGTTACAGATAGCCATGATCCAATAATAAGCACGTGAACTCTTTAGAAAAAATAAAAAATCAGCCAACAGAAAATGAATTTGATCAATATAATTTCAAGACTATTTGATAAATACGGTTTTCTTGTAAATTAGCATGATCGCGTTGATCGTGCGTCCATAATTTCTTGTAGTAGAAAATCTCGTGTATCCGAGAGTCATGGAATCATAGTTTCTCATTGCATAATAAGGCTAACTAACTCTGCTTGCTTTCAAAAAGATTCTAGAGGGTGCTATCCATGGTAAGTTTAACAATTCCCAAATAAGTTAATGATAGCTGACATTTTAGAGTTCATAAGACTCTTCCAAACCGGGTCAGAATTCGCATCCCTTTTCCTTTGATTTCCCTTCATTTAAAAGTTGACAGTGTTGAGAATGACCAGAGAGTGCATGGATCATCAATGCACCCAAACCCTAATATTTTTCTTTTGTTTAAAATTTTGATTCGTTTATAAAATTGTTATTTTCTTAAGATTTTTAAGGGGGCCGAACTTTTGTGAGAGAGGATAGGAAGTTGTCAGATCCATTAATGCATCACTTCAGGTTTAATCAATTATTAAAGACTCCTAAACCAAAGAGATCATATGACGTTTAATTTTATCGTTCTTTAACTGTCAATTTTTTATATATATACATAAAGTTGACACTCCTAAACTTATAAATAGGACGTATGCGTTTCTAATTAGTTTTGATATATAAACAGAAATGACCCTTTGGGGTCCAGATCTCATTTGGATAAATACGATCCACTCCTCATTGGGATGATTGGGACAGGTATTTTGAAAAATCGACCGTTGGATTAGATACTCTTGTTACATATGTCATGTCTGCCAAAAATCACAGTGATCTAACAGTTAGTTTATGGGAAAACTGACTGTGAAAAAAACTGACATTTTATCGTTCTTTAAGTGTCAATTTTTTTCACAAACAGTTTTATCATGAACCAACAGTTGGATCACTGTAATTTTTGGCAGACATGACATACGTAACATGAGTATTTAATCCGACGGTCGATTTTTTAAAATACCTGTCCCAACTATCCCAATGAAGAGTGGACCTTATTTATTCAAATGGGGTCTGGACCCCAATGGATCATTTTTGTATATACACACACACATACGCGTTGATCGTGCGTCCATAATTTCTTGTAGTAGTAAATCTAATGTATGTGAGAGTCTTGGAATTATAGTTTCTCATTGCATAATAAGGTTAGCTAAACTTGCTTTCGAAAGGATTCTAGAGAGTGCTTTTCGTGGTAAGTTTAACAATTCCCAAATAAGATAATGACAGCTGACATTTTAGAGTTCACAAAACTCTTCCAAACCGGGTCAGATTTCGCATCCCTATTCCTTTGATTTCCCTTCATTTAAAAGTTGAAAAAGTTGAAAGTGTTGAGAACGACCAGAGAGTGCATGGATCATCAACGCACCCAAGCCCTAATATTTTTTCTTTTGTTTAAAATTTTGATTTGTTTATAAAATTGTCACCTTCTTAAGATTTGATCAGTAATAACTTTTGATCATTATGGAGTGGACTATGTGAATTCAAATCTTGCTGTATGTCATTTTTTTTTTACTCGAACGTGAGGTCATTACGATTCATTTCTAGTAAATATATAAGTCCAATAAAATTTGCTATTCAACTTCAAGAAATTATCTAAGTGGTACTTGGGGTAAGTCGTAAACTCGGACAGCTCCAGATCCAGGATATATACCCCTCATTGCCATACAAAAAAAGAAAGAAAGAAAAAAACTCCGTAATAATTTGTTATTCTATAAATTTTATGTGAGTAATAGATGGTTAAGGACCCAATATTTGATGTGTTACATTTTTGAGGCGTTGACAGTCATATGAGTCTAAATTTTTATGTACTACTTTTTTGTCCCCTCTCACAAACGTCCATCTTGAAAATTTAAATATGAATATTTATTAAAAGGTGAGATTTTCAAGGTGGTCGTACTTTTGTAATAGGGGACAGAAAAGTGGTACATACAAGTGGGACAGAAGATCTCCACTCCATTATTAGACCTTAGCAGAAAGCTGTTCGATCCATTAATGAATCACTTTAGGTTTAAACAATTAGTAAAGACTCCTAAATCAAAGAGATCATATGACGTTTTAGGGCTTCATATATGGTAAACAATATTATGTTAGACAAGCCCGAAATAATTTCTAATATGATATATCAAAAATGAATAAGACACATTTGTTGCAAGATAGTAAAAAGGAACCAATTTGCAAATCAGATAGAATTATGAATCCATCTCAATAATAAGGAGAAAATCAGTAAATAGTAAAATCCACCGTAATGGACATTAGAAACATTGAAGATGGCTTGTGAGTTGCTATATTGAAGGGAATGAAGTTAGAATTTCATAAGTTATTGAAGATAGAGACAACAGAGAGCAAAGAATTCCAGTCTTAATCTAGTAAGCATATGCTGACCTTTCGCAGAAGTCGGCATGAAGTTCATACAGAATTGTAGGATGCATATATATTTTGAAAAATTGATTGTTGGATTAGATAGATTTGTTATGGATGTCACGTCTGTTAAAAATCACAGTGATCCGATGTAGGCATTTCAAAATATAGACTGTAAAAAATTCTGACCGTGGAAAACTGTTACAGTTTTTCTGAATGACATATATGAGAAACCGACTGTTGGATCACTGAGATTTTTGGCATGCCTGACATACATATGCATAGTATCTAATCCATCAGTCAATTTTTCAAAATATGCATCCTACAATCACCCATAAGTTTCATGCTGACTTTTGTTAGCAAAAGTCAGCAGAAAGAATCATTTATGTATATCTAAGGGTTAAATGCATTTTAGTACCATCAACTTTTGGGTTAGTTTCAATGTGGGCCACCAATTTTACAATGACTCAATTTAGTACCATCAACTTTTGGGTCAATTTCAATGTGGGGGCCACGAACTTTACATTGACTCAATTTAGTACCATCAACTTTTGGGTCAGTTTCAATGTGAGCCACGAACTTTACATTAACTCAATTTAGTACCAAATTAAAAAGTTTGGTTTTAATGTAGGCCAAACGCATAATGCTGTCCATAAAGACTAACGGAACCCTCACATGACGTCCTACGTGGCAAGAACCAGGTATGACATGGCATTACGTAGCAAATGAGCCATATTTTCCCTCCAAAATGACAACATGTGCTGAGCATATGGTCAACAATCCACTTAATAAATGATGTCATTTTGGAGGGAAAATTATTAGTTATATAGCTAATCCTATCAAAAACTATGAAACTTTTATTCACACGCCAAGTGTCATTGTCCGCTACAAAAGTATTGAAACTTCCATTCTACTATGGGAGACACACGAAAAACGTTTCCTTCTATTTTCTCCTTATAAAATATCATAATAGTACAATACCACTATTGAAATCAACCACTTTTAGGCTTTTAGCCATTATTAAAAAAGTCACGGCTCTCAAAAGTAGAATGAAGAGAGAGAAAGAAAAGGAGAAAGAGAAAGAGAGCGAGAGAAAGTTTGGAGATGGCTAGAGAAGTTTTGGAGCGGCAGGAGAGCATCAGCCAGTCGAGTACTGGGCCAAAGTGCCCACCTCCATTCCTGTTGAAGACATATGATTTATTAGAAGAAGGAGACGATGATGGCCAGAAGAATATTGTGTCATGGAGTGCAGATGGAAGCAGGTTTGTGGTATGGTTGCCTGCAGAGTTCTCTGAGCTGCTGTTGCCTAAATATTTCAAGCACAGCAATTTCTCCAGCTTCATTCGCCAGCTTAATACCTATGTCAGTTTTCTTTTTTTCAGAATCTTTTCACTTTTGGAGAATTATATATGTTTTCACGTATCTCATCCCATTTCAAAAAAATACTCATTACTTTTTTATACTATATGTGATTATAGCAAAAGTTAGAGATACTAATTTTGAAAGTAATTATTCTATATATCATCCATCGAGTCGTCTAGAAAGTAATTATCACTCCATCTTTTACGGTTGGTTTGTATTAGTTTTTCTTTTTGAATCACTTTTGAAGAAATATTTCCATGTGGACATATCTCTTTAAAGTTATGTAAAATATATATATATATATATATATAGACATGATAATATAAGGCCGGCCTTACGTAAAGTTGCGTAAGGTCGGCTCCCTATGACTAATTTTATATCACAGTTTGTAAAACTGACCGTTGGATTAGATATCTCATCTCTGTATGTCTTGCCTGCAAAAAATCATAGTGATCTGACGGTTGGTTTTTGAAATATGTCATTATGAAAATATGTAACTTATTTGTTCTTCAAAATATCACCATTTTTTTTTTAACGGCAGTTATTTCAAAAACCAACCGTTCTATTCGTTGAGCATGTGGAGCCAATCCTTTGATTAAGCAGGCATCAAAAGATCTGTAGGATGAATGATGGTGCTGTATTGTCTGTAGCCACATCTAGTGTA
The DNA here is from genome assembly GCA_017140935.1 of Hamamelis virginiana. NCBI lineage: Eukaryota > Viridiplantae > Streptophyta > Magnoliopsida > Saxifragales > Hamamelidaceae > Hamamelis > Hamamelis virginiana. The sequence continues at coordinate 131,469 of JAESVK010000248.1, forward strand.
CCACATTGGTCAAAAGTAAAGAATGCATGCCACAATTACGGGGTCAAAGAAAGGAAAATTTTTTATCATAGTCAAACTAATCACACTGCGGTTTGTTTTACCCTAGAAAACCATGCAATGCTTGCCTTAATTTAATGATGGTTGGGAACTAGGGATGCACCAGAATAGCATACTATTTATGACCATCAAATTAAATCTATTAACTTAAGATATGAGAAGTTTTTAGTCTGAGTCAAATTTCACTGTGTCTAGAAGAAGTGAATAGGTGATGAAAAAGCTATCACAATTTTTTTTTTTGTCCCCCTAACCCTGCAATTTCATAATAGGGATTCAAGAAAACAACATCGAAACGATGGGAATTCCAGCATGAAAAGTTCAAGAAAGGGTGCAGGCATTTGCTTGTGGAGATCACCAGGAAGAAGTGCGAGCCAAGCGTCTTTCCGGCGTACCTAAAAGCTTCTTCCGAAGAAAAAAACGTGGCGACCAGCAACGAGAGCAGTAGTCTACTACTAATGGAGGAGAACAACAAGTTAAGGAAAGAGAATTTAGAACTGCAGATGCAGATAGCCCAATTCAAAGCAATGGAGATGAAGTTGTTGGATTGCCTTTCTCAGTACATGGGCAACCAGCAGAGCAAAGTTAGGAGGCCATGTTAGATGTTTGAGTGAAAATATAATAAATGAGAAAGGACTGTTTGTATTGTATCTTTGGTCAAGGAATGAAAATTTGATCCCAACTTTTCTACTTCCTTAGAATTCAAATACTCATAAAATGTTCAGTATAGCTACATAAGATTTGGAAGCAATTTCCAGTGAAGAATTGATTCAAATGACCACTACAATGATTTTCATAGGAAAATGCTATTCTTTTCACTGGTTTTTCCAACCCTTTTCCCCTGTTTGATCATCTAATCATCTTTCACTTGTCTGAAACTCTGAATGCTTTGGTCTTAGGGAGCCTACATTGAAGTGGAATCAACCATCACATAGGTTGGGACTAAAGATTGGGGACAAAGTAATTGGATGGATGATACTACTCTTTGAAATATACAATTTGATAATGTCACATTGATGTTGCAATTTCACGTCAGTTATCATATCAATTGACCTATTGTCGCTACACTGATTGTCAAGTTAGATGAGAAAATAAAGTTGAAAAAACCGGTGGGATGTATAGTACTGAACTTTTCACAATGGTTTTATATCATAAATGGTCCAATAATTGGAGTCCGGGATCGTCATGATCAGCTATAATGATGTTTTAAAAATTGAAGGGAAGCATTATTCCGTGAGATATTAGTTACTTTTGTATTTTTTTGGTAAAAAATTCTTCAAAAGTTTGATCACGAGAAAGCAACCAAAATATCTGTGACAGTTGACCTTTTTTTTTACGTAGTAGTGCTAAATGGATCATTAAATAACATTTTTAAAATCACCTGGCGTAGCAATATAACATAATCTCTATATCGTGATTAAATAAATTAAATAATGTGACATTACCATATCATATGATTTGAAAAATTTTATTTTTATTTCTGAAATAGAAAGAAAACCCATAATGTCTTCAATATTCTGTCATTAAAATGTTTATATTTTGATGTTTGATTTCCCAAGCTCAAAAAAGCCCCAAAACCCAAATAACATCAATCATCAACAAAAGCCCATCCTTAACAAGAGTCCAAGCCCATTAACAAAACTGGACTCTACCAGCCCAAATTTTATAACCGACCCATTCTTTAAACCCTACCAAAATCTTGCACCCTCCACTTTCATTTCCACTCCAACAGAGCTTCTCCTTCAAAACCCTTTCATGGACTCAAAACTATACTCGATCCTGACTCGGCTGAGTTCAAACTCAACAATGCAACAAACTCACCGATTCTCCAAAACCCTAACTCGAAACCCCATTGTAATCAGATCGTACTACACTAATCAGCTAGGCAGAGTCACCTTGTATTCGAAGATCAGTCCATTAGGAAACCCTAGCATAAGCTTGGCTCCTGAGCTCGACGATTGGGTCCAAAATGGCAAAAAGGTCCGAGTTGGTGAGTTGCAGCGAATCGTTCGCGATCTCCGCAAGCGCAAGCGGTTCTCTCACGCCCTCGAGGTTTGTCTTTTTTATCTTTCCCCACTTTTGTTGGACTGTTTATGTTTTGGGTTCTGTTTGTTTGCTGAGAAAATGTAAGAAAGGAAAGAAATGAATGCTATAAATCTCGAAATTTTAATACGTGTCTGTGGACCCGAGAAAACCCAGAAAAGAAAACTCATACAAGCCTGGACTAGTACATCTATTTGGTTTTTAGTATAGTTGGGCTTCTTCATTTTTTTAGCAACAATAACAATAACAATCCATAATACCAGAAATTTTGTTTTCTATCACTTTCCTAAGTTTTCTCAGTTAAAAGGGGAAAAAAAAAAGTCAAAGTTGGTCTGTTTGTGCGCACGAATGTGTGTTCATGTGGCCACACACGTGTGAATATTTTCTTGAAATCAATGAAACGAGTAGTTTCTTGGTGTCTATTAATCGAATTATGATTTATAAATATATAGAGAGAGAGGGGAGGGAGGGAGTCAGAGCTGGTTTCGATTTTGAAAAAAGTGTTGCTTCAGTTTTGGAGTTGGGTAATCTGATGATGACTAGGTTGTTTTATAAATCAAGTGCAAAGAAAGAGGGTTAAGAAAATTCAACTTATGTCTTTGAATCTGCAGAAAAAAAGTTGGAAGTATGTGTAATTGAAGAATTTCACAAATTGGAGACATTAATGACTATGTACATGGGTAATGCCGATCATTGTGTTCACCTATGTGAATACTAAAGAGTACAGAAGGATACCTTTATAAGCATGCACCAAGGACTTCTCTAGATATCTTAAAACTTGATATTGAGCAACTGTAGAATAGTTGCTCATTTTTTAGACAGAAGCATAGCCAAAAATTTTAACTGTAACAGGAGACTATCTGGTTTGTACATTGCAAAAATATTAAATATAGTATACTGGGCTTTACCCCCAATCTTCTCATTATTCATTTATTAATGAAATGCCCAAAAATATATATACTTTTCTCAATGGCAGTTTAGGGTAAATATTCAAATGAGTTATAATTTATCTAATCTGCAAGAGATGTGTCTGGTAAGCATTGAAATGTTGACAGTTTGATAAGAAGTTCTCATCTTCTAATCATTTGCTTTGTGATGTTTTATGGGTGCAGGTTTCTGAGTGGATGAACAAAAATGGTATTTGCATATTTTCACCAACTGAACATGCTGTGCAGTTGGATCTGATTGGTAGGGTCCGTGGATTTCTTTCTGCAGAAAGTTATTTTAATAATTTGAAGGACCAAGATAAAACTGATAAGACATATGGTGCTCTCCTGAATTGTTACGTCCGACAGCGCCAAACTGATAAGTCACTGTCCCATTTGCAGAAAATGAAAGAGATGGGTTTTGCTTCAACAACTCTCACATACAATGACATCATGTGCCTTTATACGAATGTTGGTCAGCATGAGAAGGTCCCTGGTGTCCTAACTGAGATGAAGGAGAACAAAGTTACCCCTGACAACTTCAGCTACAGAATCTGTATTAACTCTTATGGAGCTAGAGCTGATATTGAGGGCATGGAAAAACTTCTAAAAGAAATGGAGAACCAACCTCACCTCATTGTGGACTGGAGCACATATGCTTCTGCAGCCAATTTCTACATTAAAGCAAGCCAAACTGATAAGGCGGTTGATACCCTGAGGAAATCAGAAGAGAGGCTAGATAAGAAAGATGGGATAGGTTATAACCATCTGATCTCTCTCTATGCGAAACTAGGGAATAAGGTTGAGGTCTTGAGATTGTGGGATCTAGAGAAAAGTGCTTGTAAGAGGTACATAAACAGGGACTATATCACCATGCTTGAATCTCTGGTGAAACTTGGTGAGCTTGAAGAAGCTGAGAAAGTACTGAAGGAGTGGGAATCATCTGGTAACTGTTACGATTTTCGAATACCGAATGCCGTCATTATTGGGTATTCTGAGAAGGGATTGTTTGATAAAGCAGAAGCAATGCTTGAAGACTTGATGAAGAAAGGAAAGGCTTCCACCCCAAACAGTTGGGGCATTGTGGCAGCAGGGTACCTAGAGAAGGGTGAGCTGGAGAAAGCTGCAGAGTGCATGAAGGCAGCGCTCTCTTTTTATGTGGAGAATAAAGGTTGGAAGCCCAACCTGAAGGTGATAACAGGCATATTGAGTTGGCTTGGTGATGAAGGCAGAGTCGAAGATGTGGAAGCTTTTGTCAGCTCATTGAGGACTGTTATCCCGGCGAACAGACAGATGTATCATGCCTTGATTAAGGCTAGCATCAGAAGTGGAAAAGAAGTGAATGGCCTTTTGGATAGAATGAAAGCTGATAAAATAGATGACGACGAAGAAACAAAGAAGATCCTTAGTATGAAGCAGGACAAAATTTAATGACCCAATGCCCTATTGTTTTGCACTTGTGTTGAACCTTAATGGTTGATTTGGCATCAGCTTGCCTATTTAGGGCCCAGTTTATTGTTGCCATGCGTGAGAATGTTAGAGAAACATGAGATTTTAGCACTGCATTCTGTATGTCTGCTTCAATAAAAAAATGAGAGTACTATTTTTCTGATCTATGAAGATTGCTGTGATGCATTTAATTGTAACTTGAAAGGCTTGCTTGTACTCAAATGATAAAATATCATATTTAATTATGCAATTTGTCATATGTTTGCTTGCACTACAATTTTATTTATTTTGTTATTATTATTTTGTAACTGTTTTCACACCATTTTTTTTTCTTAAATCTTCATACATCAGTGGTCAAAGGATTTAGGGTAGCCACAATATCTTGAAACCAAGCAGCAGGTGCCTTATGACTAGTTTATCTAAGTCTGCAAATTAGCCCCACCATTTTGAACTTGGATTTGCTACTACTACTTTAGCCAACCTATTTGCAATCTATATATTTCGTCTTGCTTCAGACCTAAAAACCTGTAAAGGAATTTTGGCTTTTGGAGCATTATATTCATTTGATCTCAATTTGCCTGGCCAGTGGAAAGTAGGGTGGAGTGGTTCACATTCCCTGCTAAATTGAAATACATTTTGAAATCTCTCTCTCTCTCTCTCTCTGAGAACAGCATCTTGTCTTTCTACCAACATTGAAGATGACTGGTTTGAAAATCCTTGTTGATATGAACAATGTGTTTCATGTAAAGCTATGATCTTATGCCAGTATTGCTGTTGATGGAGATGTGTTTTAACCTAGCAACTTCGGTTTTAATTGCAGACAGACCATGAAATTTTCTTTATTCAGGATGAAAAGCTAATTTTGAAAAGATTGAAGCAACTAGCTCATTAGTGCTGCTGCTCTCTCTCTCTCTCTCTCTCCTCCAGTACCAACCCTGCACCTAATTATCCAATAGGATAGATCTCCTAAACCCATTTTTTTTTAAACCCCCAACCTCTTCACTACAAGAGGGAGCTACGAGGCTGTAGTCTCCTAAACATATTTTTGAAAGTGCAGGGTTAGTACATTATGCTCAGCCCGATACCATACATAAAAGAGGGGAAATAGAGCTCACTGAATAGTAAAGCAAGGTTGTGGTTCATTACTTTGTTAACCTTGAAATATTCTCTCTATAGAGTATGATAATGGTGTAAAATTATTTACTTTTTTTTCTAACTAATAACCTCAGAGCAGGTCACCTATAGCCAGATCCTAGCCATCCAATTTAAATTTTTAATCACACTGATTTAAAGAGTACACAGTAAATGAGAAAGGTAGATGCAGAAATATGCCAAAATGGCCCGAAACTATGAAAAAAGAGACAATAAATAGCAGATTGTCCAAGGGAAACAAAGGAAAAGAAGATGCAAGTTAGAACAATCTGATCTGGTTAAACTAAGGCCAACATGATTCAACTTTGTGAATTCCATTGAATGATAGCTAACACAAATAATGCAGAGCACGCAGACATTAATCATACCATAAAACCATAAAAAGGTGTTGAGCATCAACCAAAAAGTATATAATGCAAACTTTTGGAACATTTATAACGTCACTAAGCACACTTTTGAAGCAGATTGCTGCTATTAGAAGCAAGGTTTGCCCCACATTATTTGTCAATATCACTCTGTTCCTACTCAGATAGGGTAGATTTTAGCTCTCCGTTGCTTTGCAGTTCCATTACAATATCACAACCTCCGATCAATTCACCTTTGTAATAGAGCTGTGGAAAGGTTGGCCAGTTCGAGAAGGCCTTTAGCCCCTGCCTCACTTCATCATCACTTAGAATATCGAAGGACCCAAAACTGACGCCCTCCTCCCTAAGGGCATTCACAACTTTGGTGCTGAAACCACATTTGGGAGTATCTGGGGTACCCTTCATGAAAAGCATCACTGCTGAAGATGTAATCAATTTCCGCAGACGGTCCTCAAGAGTCTCTTTCTGAACTATCCCTTTCTCAGCTAAAACCCCCGTAAGTTCCCCGGTCTTTTGCATCTCCAACACAATATCTGATCCACCAATAAGTTCACCTCTAATATATAGTTGGGGGTAACTAGACCAGTTTGAATAAACTTTAAGCCCTTGCCGGACTTCTTCATCAGAAAGGATGTCAAAACTTTCAAAATCCACCTTCTCTTGCTGAAGAATTTCAACTACCTTTCGACTAAAACCACACTTGGGTTCATCTGGTTTTCCCTTCATAAACAGTATAACAGGGCTCGAATTAATTAGGCTTTCAAGCCGGGATGTAAGGGTTGCACTCAAGCCAGTGGATTCAGAGATGCCACCCTTTCCACTTCCAGGTTCACTCACTTTTGCCTCATCAGAGCCAGTAGTATCAATCCCATGGTCTCTGAAAACTTCCTTTAATTCACCACTCTCATGCATTGCAATTGCTATGTCACACCCTCCAATAAGCTCTCCCTTGCAGTAGAGTTGAGGAAATGTTGGCCAGTTGGAGAACTTCTTCAACCCCTCACGAACCTCATTGTCTGTTAGGATATCAAAGCTTCCAAACTTAACCTTTTCTTCCTTCAAAATGTCGACAACTTTGCGGCTAAACCCACACTTGGGCTCTTCAGGGTTACCTTTCATAAAAAGCATGACTGGGTGCGAGTCAACCACCTGTTGCAGTCGCTTTCTCAATGCATCAGTGAGGCCAGATAGCAATTGGCTCTCCACATGGGAAGAACCATTTTCTTTTGCCAAGTCTCTTACTGTTTCAAGGACAGTGGATCCTGCAGCCATCCCAAGGCTAGCAGGAGCTGCAGGTTCCGCAGGATTGATCGACCCAGTAACTTTAGCAACTTTGTTGGCCAAACTAGATGGGTTCGCACCCTCCAATGTATCAACAGTCTTACCATCCTAACAGAGAAAATTAAATTTGATAACTTGGAAGGATACAGTGAAAATTATTTGGGTACAAAAAGCAAAGTAGTTACATCTATCTAAGTGGTAATATATGGAAATAGAACGCAAAATAGATTCCTCACATATGTTTCTTCCTGAGTGTCTAACCACCATCTCCAACACAAACAAACCCCCCTCCCCCACACCAAAAAAAAAAAAAGAAACCCCAAAAATGAATCTTAACAAAAGAAAAACAAGAAGGCCAAAAAGAAAAGAAAAATTGTACATCAAACCCACAGCTAACAATCCAAAAAACAAGGGGAACAAATAAAATGAAGAAACAATTGCCAGCATAAATTATTTAAAAAAAAAAAAAATGCTTAAGCATCTCTATTTATCAGGGGACAGTGAAGACATCTAAAATCCATTATATGAGGAGAACAACTAAGGAGTGTTAGGTCTTAGGAGTGGCACGTAATTACAAAAAAATATTGTGTTTTAAGATCATTTGAAGGCAAAATTCAATAATCTAGAATCAGCCATTGACAGGAATAGGATCCATCACCATAAATGATCGCATGGCATTAGTTCTAGATTTTTTTGAAATGATAATCCCGCAGCCCCATATTTTTTTGAAAATACAATCCCCATCATATGAAAAGTAGCTGCCATCCTCATTGGTGCTTTACTCCAGAACCAGCCTAATGGCGCAGTCGATGTGTTACCTAACACTTCAGCTAGCATTGTAACAAACTACATTTCAACATACCATCATCTAATTCTCTTGTTTCTAGTATAATCCCATTCATTATGGGTAGCCAAATGAATACAATAATGACATGAAATCCTAACCTATCAGACTTCAGTGACCTAAATTTTCTCTTGTTTCTAGTTTAACAGAATTTGTTGAGGGTAGTCACTCAAACTAACAGAGTAATGGCTTGAAACTTAAACAGTCAGATCAGATTCCAATATGCTATTGTAGTCTTTTTTTTTTTTTTTGATAATCAACGAGTTTATTAAAAAGGCAAAGAGGACAAAGTGTACTACTTACAAAAAACAAAAACAATATACAAAGAAGATACAAAGAAAAGTAAAAAAAGACTCAAGGATTACAAATAGCCACCTAATTTCCCCTAATAACAACAAAGGAATACCCTTAAACTCTTTAGTCACCGATACCCACAAAGAGGTCAAAAACATATTTTATCCCACAAACTTTGAAGAGACTGACTTTTATCTTCAAATATCCTTGCATTCATCTCAAACCAAATGACCCAGAAAATTGCCAAGACAAAAAACTTCCCAACAACGGAAGCTCTCAACGAAGACCCAAAAACCTTAAAATCAATCTCCATCAACTGAGTAGCATGTTGAGGTGCAACTCATTGCATATCTCCAAGCTGAAACAAAAAACACCACAATTTCCTAGCAACCGGACAGTGCAAAAATAGATGATCAATACACTCTTCCTCACCACAGCACATCACACATCACTGGGGAGAAAGAAACCAACCAAGCATTCTTCTCTAAAGAAGGTCATTAGTATTAATTCTTCTATGAGCCACTGACCAAGCAAAAACCTAAATTTTAAGGGGAACTTTCGCTTTCCAAATAAACTTTGCAGGAACAAAGGGAGGAACCGAAAGGTCATCACATAAAGCATCAAAAAAGGATTTACAAGTAAATATCCCCAAAGAATGTACGGCCCAACCTCTCCTATCCTCCATCAAAGGATACAAATAAAACCCTCAAGAATGGCCAAAAGAGAAGAAAGCTCACCCACTTCCCTATCACTAAGATTTCTAAAAAAATGAAAGTCCCAAGAAACTAGAAAGGAATATGAAACCACAAAGCTATCAATATGAGCATTATGGACAAGAGAGAGATTATACAACCTTGGGAATATCGAAGCAAAAGAATGCTCCCCACTCCAAACATCCTCCCAAAACCTAACTTTCACCCCATTACCAACAGAGAACGAAACAAAATTCAAGAAGATGGGAAGAATTTGGGAAATACCTTTCCAAGGGTTACGATAAGCCACTTCCCTACTCACTATAGCATCCCAAGTTCCAACCATTATTTTGCAACCTTACTTACTCTAGATAACGTTGTGCCAAAGGGAGTTAGTTTCGCGTGGAAATCTCTAAAGCCATTTCCCTAATAATGCCAAATTCCGATGAATGATGTTACCCACAACAAGCCTCCCTTTAGGTTTAGACCGACGCACCACCTCCCAATTTACCAAGTGAAATTTTTTCCCTTCACCCCAACCTTCACACAAAAAATCTCTCATTAATTTCTCTAAATTATTAGCCACCCCAACTGGCACCTTAAACAAAGACATGAAATAGATAAGAATACTAGACAAAACCGCCTGAACCAAGGTAAGTCTACCCACTCTAGACAACAAAAACTTCTTCCACCCATCTAGCATCCTCCTAACCTTATTATCTAACATTGGATCCCAAAACGAGATGGACCTAGGATCCCCCCCCAAAGGTAACCCTAAATATTTTAAAGGCCACGATTCAACCTTACAACCTACTATATCCGCCAGCCTCCTAACCTCCACTTCAGGAACATTCACACCCACTAAACCACTTTTACCCGAATTCACTCTCAGACCATACAATATCTCAAAAACTTGCAAAATCTTTTGAAAGTTCAATAAACATTCCTCACCATTAGATGAAAAAAACATAGTATCATCTGCAAATTGAAGATGGGACACAAGAACTCTATCCCTACCCACCCGAAAACCTTCCACTAACCCAGCTTCCCGAGCCTTAACAACCATCATTCCTAAAACATCAACCACCCAAGTGAACAAAAAAGGGGAAAGAGGGTCACCTTGTCTAAGACCTCTAGACACACTGAACAATCACCAGGTTTACCATTAAAAATTACTGAGTTTGAATCATTACTTTGCTTTGCTTTTAACTAAAATCAATGCATTTGCTAGGTTCAGTTGAAAATGCAAACAAAATAACAGCAAGTTCATCAACGTGAAAAAGATCTTTATTTTTTGTCAATAATAGCATTATTTATTTATATTTTTTTTTGAAGGTTTAGTAACCTAAATAGTCTAAATAGTTTATATATATATATATATATATATATATATATATATATATATATATATAAAGACTACCAATTATAACCAATAAAAATTCTGAACCTAATGCAATAGTTAAATTACAAGTAACAATGTCAAAGATCATGTAAGCTTAATGTGTTTAAACTCACTCTTAGAACTTTTATTTATTTATTTTTATATTTTTTTTGGAGGGGAGGGGGGGACATATCCCAATATTCTTATTCCACCACTTTTCAGCAGTTAGAAACACAGTATCATGTCCTCAAATATCTTTTGGACTGTGGCACATGAAATTAGCAGATCAAAATGTGAAATTTAGAAAATAAAATCGTAGGCTATTTCAGTTAAAACTTACCTTAATAAAGACAAAGTAAGGCACAGCAGAAACTGAATAAGCCTCAGATATCTCAGGTTGTTCTTCAGCTTCAATCTACAAAATTGTAAGAAATTTAAAATGATGAAAGGAAGCACCACAACAAACACAATAGACAAATAAACATATAAAAAAAAATACAACGAAAACCATAATGCAGAGAAAGCTAATTGACATAAAAATAACGAATGAAAATGTAAACTTTATATCCCATACAAACTTTGGTGAAGGATAACATCAATTGTAAAAATGTTGAAAGAAAGAAATGTAAGTACAATGTCAGATGGTCCTTTTCCACTTGAGATAAAAAGTAAGCTGACATGAATCAAAGTCAAGTATAAAAAGAAACAAATCTTTATTTCTCCAAAATCAGTTTCAACATGGAAAAACATATTCCATCCACAAGAAATTACAACAGAATAAATGCTGAGACCCAGAGAGTCTTTCACATTCTCGACTATGAGTTACGAAAAAGAAAAACAAAAATTCTGTTTGCACTTTTTTTTCTTTTTATTAAAGCCAATCATCCATCCAATCTAATATATATATATATATTGAATCACATTTACAAAACATTACTAATTTAAATATAACAGAACCCATAATTAATAATCACACTTGAACACTAAAAAAAATTGATCTAGTTAAATTCCAAACAAGTAAAATTATACCCACCATAAAATTTAATTAAGAAAAAAAAA
>JAESVK010000248.1:151368-198594 GCA_017140935.1 Hamamelis virginiana
CCCCCCCCCCCCCCCAAACAATAATTATACCATTTCACTTTCATAGATTGTCAGATCACTTGAAGTGATCTCCTTATCTGTGCTTCAGTTTAAGTAAGCTTAGTTTCATAAGAATAAAAACAGAAATGCCAGTCCTTATAAGAGATTAGGATCCTTAATGAATTCTAACATTACCTAATTTAAAAGGGGCAGAGTTCTTAAAATCTTGGCGATCATACTAACCTTTTCATTGAATTCATCAAGATAACCTTTCCTCTTGTCCAAAGTCGCTGCTGACAGATCAAGAAGTTTCTCCATGCTCTAAATGAGGAAAAAATTATTATAATCCAGAAGTGCTTACCTCTTAAAAACATTTTAAAAATGTCATGTATATAAAAGACAATTAAAAAAAAAGTAGGCTTTGCTATATATACATATATATTTCAGAATTACTTCATTAAATACATCAATTTCAAAGGTAAACCCATGATTATCAAACATGTTTAATTTACAGGTGTCGGACAAAGAGAAGAGCAAAGAAGGCATACTTTTGAGGTGCCAAACATAATGAAAAGCCCATCTCTGTCTTGGAGGTGAATAATAATAAAATCATGAACCCAAAAGATCTTAATTGCAATGGAAAATAAAAAAAAAAAACATATTCATATTCTAGATGCATAAGAACAGAAATCCCAAACAAGCTCAATAGATGCAAGAGATGAAAAAAGCTCTTGTTTTATCCAACTCTTCCTTTGGACTCTATTATCTTAAGAGCGTGATCCTTTCTTTGGACTCTATTACCTTAAATGTGTTCCTAATCCTTGATCTGGTCTATCTAGATGTCCCTCTTTTTGTTATTCATGGCCTGAGCTACCACAGAAGGCCTTTTCATGACCTAGGCTTTTATCTGTAATCTGGACTTGATTAATAATTAATCAAGTCATATGTTCCTTATTCAATGCCTAGGCTTTGTTGCCCATGGTTCCATCCAAGTATTTTTGCTTTTGGTTTGTTTGGTTATCAAAGTGCATTTTAATCTTCTCATTAACTGGTCTTTTAAAATCAACCATCAAAAAGCCACCAAGAACAGCAATAGAATAAAAAGGTCAAATTTGACATCATAAAACTAGAACTCCCCATATGTGAGATTTAACTTCAATATAAACATAATACTTCTCAAATGGAAAGGACATTCATTAAATGATAACAAAAGAAGCCTTAATCATGAAGAGAATATTATGCATACCTTTTGCATATCATAACCACAATGAGCTGCATATTCATTTCAAAGCATGATTAGTGGTTACATTCATTATAAGACTAAAAAACCACAAAAAAATAAAATAAAATAAAATAAAACTTACAAAGTTATTGACACCAATGTAGTCGTAATGTGAAACCAAAATATTCATCTTATGAATAAAGTACAAGTGTCGAATCATGAAAAAGTTTAATTAGGAAAAAAATTTCAAGATCTAATCCCTTGTTTCTCAAAAATCAAAGTTTCGATTTGTGGCTTCTTTGATCAACTCTTCTTTCCTTTGTTTGGATACACTTTATCTGCCTTTTTTCCCCCTTTTTTCATCAAAGTGTAAAGCAATTAGAAGCATCCCTATAACTGAGTCTAGCAAACAAGATCATCTGGCAAGGTCTATTGACTTCTCTAGTCAATAATCCATAAAATCAGCATATCATATCTCTGACTCATGGAATCGTCGAGAGTAAATCATCATAACAGTTGACCTCCACTTGTACAAGAGAAAATTTAGAAAAAAATAAAATAGTTGATACACCTCTTCAAAGAATTTTAAAATTCCTGGACTCCATAGCTTACAAAAGCAACTGGTTGAGAAAAAAAGTCCCTATATCTTCTATATGTGCAATTTGTGAAGAGGGAGTTGAGACTGTTGACTTAGTTGCCCTTGGCCAGATGCATCTAGTTTGGTTATCCTCACCAAATCTATGTGGGTAAGGCCCAAGTTTTTGTTTTTGTTTTTGATAACCGGCATTAATAATTCAGATCTCTGAGAGATGAAAAATCAGACATACTACAAGATTTTTTATGTTGGTTTTTCAGAAAATCAGGCATGAAAACTTCTTCAATATCAACCCAAACTCATAGAGCAATGAACAAGGCTATTTTGTGCTTAATTAGTTCTGAATGGTTTCCTGCAATGAGTTTAAATCAAATTTTCCTAATTGATCCTCTGCGCATCATTTAATCCAAAACTGTTGGGAATCTCATCAATAGAGATGGCGCTTATTCAACTAGATTACCAGCTGGTGGTATTGGTGTTGTTGCTGGAAGGAACCAACATGATTTCATCGTGGGCAACCCCTCAAAGAAAGCTGAAGCATTGGAGATCAATGAAGTCTCAAAGAATCCTGCTGGGATGCTAATAAGTTGTCCTGGGAAGTGATTTTGCTAACCTTAATCACAATTCCCTATGAGCTTCATGCTGACTTTTGCGAAAGTCAGCATGTGCTTACTAGATCGGGATATATATATATACACATACATGTACACTCATATTATTCCATAATTTGACAAAATAAGTAGTAATATGGCAAAGACGTTAAGAATGCCTTACCAAGAACTTCTCGAATCACATCCCTGTCCATCTGGAACCCATCCCCAAGCATCTTAAACAAAAACTCCTCAATATCCTTGTGCATGCCTTCATCCTTTGCAAAATCTGATTTAGTTTCTTCCCTCCAACTTTCAGACATGGACCACTCCTTCAAGTCCAGTTTCAATGGTTTGTTTGTGATAAAGGATCCAGTTGCCAATGGTGTAGACCTTATATAATCTTTACCAAGAACACATGACACAGTGCCCACTGAAGTGGGACGCCTTTTTTGCTTAGTTTTGTAATTTCCATCTGCATAACACGATTTCTCAGAAATATTGCCATAGGATGATTCTGAAGATTCTTCACCCTTCGCTTCACCATTCGATGCATAAGTACCAGAGCTAGAGGTGCTTCCCTGCAAGTCATACAGAATATCACCAGCCAAATCTGCATTCCGGCCTGCTTGGCAATAAGCTGAAGCTATTTCTCTGAGAGAAAACAAAGAGCCGAATGCATCAAGCAAAGCCTCCAATGCCTTCTCCTCGTCATCATTTTTAGATGCGCTCAAATCAGATGCTTCCATTACAACTATCATCCACGGCACAATTGGGAAAGGAACTTTCAGATATACATAATAACATTCTCCTTAAATCTGTAAGTTATGACTTAAAATTCAAGATTTAAAATTCTGACTCATATTTTTACAAAAATTTAATATGCATACAAAAATAATAATTAAAATGCCTCATTTTTTGCTCAAATTATAAACCAACATGGTTTAATCTTTTGCTAAATGCCTAAGTATCAATAAGAAAGTTATAAATATATAACTAATGTTATAAGAAAAATAACCTAGAAAATTTTTGTGTTCTAAAGATTATCTATCAAAATAGATTTTTTCATCAAATCTCATGCCAAAACATTGGATGGTTATACATACACATGCGTAGGAAATTGAAATTTATCTACTATATACCAAAAGAAATACAATCCTACAAATTAATTCTCAACATTGAAGTGGGTATATTAAACTCACATATTACTCTAGAAATTGCAGCTTGAGATTTTCGAAAATAAAACCTCCAAATCTCCTCCCTTTGTTTCATTTTTCTCAACACTTTTCTTTTCTTGCACCTTTCTTATTAAACAAAGTACTGCAAAAAAGTCTCTATTTATTGAGAAATTTTGGGTTGAAATAAGGATTTCAGTCAATTTTTCTTTGCAAGACACCTGGCCTTTATATGCCACATCACGCTTCTTGATCTCTTGCTAACTATAAACCTTTATGCTACCTCATGCTTCATTCTTACACCTTATCATTTAGAATTGCTACCTCCTACTTCCACTCGCCACTATTTCAAGACAAACATGACACCTCATGCTTTGCCATGAAATAATTTTACACTTAGTAGTCCATAAACTTGCCACCTCATGCTTGGGTATGCAAAAAAAAAAAATACATTTGACACTACGTAACCTCGCTACCTATTACTTGCACATGAAGCTATAATATTTTTATTTTTCTCTAGATTCTTCACCATCCTTCAACAGATGCTTGATCAAATTATCTTGTCAATCCTAACTCACATTAAAATAACCTCAACAAATTATATAATATCAATTATGCTCTTTCCATGTTTCTCCACTACTGTTAACACTTATTAAAATAACTTAATCTTCGTTACACAACAATTAGAACATCCTTATCAACTATATGGTACTACATAACTACAATAAAATCAAATCTTAAATAGTTAACAGAATTTCAACATAATCCATAATACTAAGTAATTTCTCAATTTTTATACTTAAGGGCATACATAAGCCAAGGTATTAGACGTAAAATAGTCAAAACGGTCTTATTCCATACACTAAACATTCTTAACAATTATGGTCATCACAACAACTACTAAAGCAAATGCATTGAGGACTATATATAAGAAGATCACAATAAATGCAACCAAACAACTATTGTGATTACTAGCATAGAATTTGGGCCTTGGAATTGGAAATTGAGGCCCCAATCCTAACTCCACTGAGTCTAAATTCCATAGACCCAAATCCACAAAAATCAATATAATTCAAATTCAAATCCCAATTTGAACCCCACTGTTTGGGTGCTATACATACAATTAGATTCGGAATAGGAATTAAACTTCATGGGCCCCCAATCCACACAAAATCAAAATTTTCCATCTAATTTCGATTCAACGTAACCCAAAAGGCAAAAGTGAAAGAGCACGAAATCATCAATTCGGACTACAATGTTTGGGTGCTAAACATACCCAATAGATTTGAAATTAAAATTAAATTTCATAGGCAAGCAAAACCACAAAATCAAATTTTCTTTTTCAAAATTCGATACTGACAGAACCAAAATCAAAAGTGACAAAGAGCACACAAATCAAAATTCCCAAAAACCAGTATTGCGATCACCAATCTCTATTCTCTCAATAAATCAAAATGCCAAAAAACCAGTATTGTGATAACCCATCTCTGTTCTCAACTGACAAATTTCGAATTCACTGAGCAACAGAAAAATAAAGAAAGAAAACTTACTTGCAGCAAGGGTTTTAGAGAGCAATCAGCCGGAGAATTTTCTCTCTCCTACTCTCTAAGCGGATGCGAACTGAGAGTTAATTCCCGCTTGCAGGGATATATAAATACACAAATAGAGCGAAGAAATGATTGATATTGTGTGGTACATACAATGAGAGAGAGAGAGTGAGAGTCTTTTTGGCGCTGAATAAGAGAGAAGCGAGATTTGATTCCCATTTGCGCCTTTTCTTTCTTTCCAGGTTCCTTCTTCGGCAGGTATCCGTGGTGGTTGTTTACTTCCTGTCCTTTCCTCTCAGGAGGTTTTTGCCGCGTGAGTCCTTTCCTCTAAGGAGGTTTTGCCGCGTGAGTTAAAAGGGTAATTTTGTTATTTTGATGCATACAAATGCTGCAGGTGGCAGGCTGATCAGGTGGTCCTAACTCCTAAGCTTGTGGGCTAAGTTCAAATCAAAGGGTCAAAAAAAAAAAAGGACCCATATGTTTTTCAAGCCACAAATTAAGTTTATATATTATTTTCCCTGGTTAAACAAATTTTTAAAAATTTATTAAATAATAATAAAATAAAAATTGACCAATTTATTTTAATTAGTCAAATTTCTTATTTGTCTAGCAAACTCCAATGCATCAATCAAAAGCCGAATCAAAACCATTTCTTTAGCTAAAAACCCAAAATTGAATCCTTCTATCTATTAGCGAAACATCTCTCCAAATTTAGCCGAATCAAAAGTTTAGTCAAATTTAGCTAAAATTATGACTATCTATTTATCTTCAAAACACACTAAATGCAGTAAATTTTTTGCTTTGTTGTAAGGAAAAAAAGAAACCGAGAGAAGTTAAAAACTCTTATGCATTGAAGTAGTTCTAATCAAACATAGTCATTTTTATGGTAGTTAGCCGGAATATGGCTTTAAGGAGCAAGAATGACTTTTAATATGTGAGATGCTAAAAGAAAGATCAATCATTGGATGTTTGAAAAACTTTTATGGATAATAAAAGTATTCTTCATAATTACTATAACTATTCTTATAAATTTGGTCACTAAAACATTAAGATTGTTGAATGCCTATTAATATATATCCTCATTTTTACAAGAGAGTTTTTAAATATAGTCGAACATATGAAAGTATTTCCATATCTATTTATCAATGTTAAAAAGGGTATCTCGGACATGTAAGGCCGCATAGGCACATAGTTGACAGATGTTTTACCTTTTTTTTTATCTACCGTCTTAAGAAAAATTAAATTACTAATTAACAATTGAATTAAGGACTACATTTCTTAGGTTACATTTGGTCATGCTTCTACTTTCTGCTATTTCTTACTACCTCAATTTTTAAAAGTAACTATCAAAATTCGCACTCAAAACTTTTAATTTTTTACTTTTATAAGTATAAAAATATAAAGTAGAAGCTTAACCAAACAAGCTAGCCCTTGGCTATTTAGTTTATGGTTATTCTATTTTATAAAACCTATCCTAATAAATGAATTTTGAGTTTTATTTATTTATTTAACCTAAAACCTTTTCCTTTTCATTCTATTTCTCCTTATTTTCCCCTTAAAGTTAGACTTACTTTTTTTTAAAAAAAATTCTTTATTGTTGATTAAGGAAATCAAATGCTAGTTCATATATCTGCATATTTTACCCACTTTTAATCATCTGTCTAATGTGAATATCTTAAAAAATAAAAATATTTTTTTTTATTGATGTGTAGACTTCATGTCATATGCGAACGGGCAAGTGCCCCACCAAAATTTCAAAAATAGTTAGAGTTAATTTAAAATTTTGGAAAATTTTAACAATTTTCAAATTTAACCCCACTAAATTATTTGCAAACCAAAATTAAAGTTATTTGCTTACTTGTTTGGGAATTTATGCTTCAAATTATGTTTGATGATGTTTTCTGATATTATTCATCTTTCAATTGAAAAAGTCTGTGATGTTCATGTATCGAACAAAGTTCAAACATATTTGTGTTTGATGAAGGATTTTGCTCGTAACAAATTTAATGTTAATTTTCTATATTGAAATGAAAGCATATTGCAAATGAAATAATACCCATATGTTAATATTAGGGGATGTTTGGCGTAAGGACATGTAAGTTTCTATTAGTGAAAAAAAAAAGCAGCTCCCACATTATTAACATTGCTAATGAATTAATCAATCTATTGAGGCAATTACATGAACAACACGTAATTGTTAATTTGTTCACACAAGCTTCATGATACCGGATTCTAAGAACAATATAAATGAAAGCATTTTGTTGCTTGCATCCTTCCTTAACCAGTTCCTATATTTACGTCTTTCTCTCTCTCTCTCTCTAACAAACTATGCATAATTTTCAGTATATAAAGCCTTCATGCATAGAACTATTCAAGACGGTAAGCTTGCTAGCTAGCTAACAATGGCAGTACCAAAATGGGCTTATATAGCTTACTTGGTTTTAATAACCTTAGAGATCTGCTCTGCTTATAGGCTCCTCGCCCCAGAGGGTAAGGAAACCAATAAAGTAGAAAAGCTTGGTCTTGGCTTTGGTGGTGGTGCAGGAGGTGGTGGGCTTGATGCTTTCGGTCATGGCTCCGGTGGTGGTTTTGGCTATGGTTCCGGCAATGGCAATGGTGGTGGCTTTGGCGAAGGTGGCGGTAGTGGAGAAGGTGGTATTTGGGGTAGCATTGGTGGTAGTATCGGTAGCGGTCTTGGTGGCGGTTTTGGCCAAGGTTCTGGAGGTGGAGGTGCCGTTGGTGGAGGCGGCGACCAAGGTTCTGGTGGTGGTGGTGGTGGTGGCCAAGGTTTTGGAGGTGGTAGTGGCAGTGGTGGCGGTATTGGTGGCAGAGGTGCTGGTGGATATGGTTCAGGTGGTGGCTCTGGCAGTAGTGGTGTTGGTGGTGTTGGCCAAGGTTCAGGAAGTGGTGTTGGTGGTGGTGTTGGCCAAGGTTCTGGAGGCGGGAGTGGTTTTGGAGGCAGTGTTGGCCATGGTCCTGGAGTTGGTGTTGGTTGCGTTGTTGGCCAAGATTGTGGAGGCGAAGGTAGTGGTGTTGGCCAAGGTTCCGGACATGGTTTTGGTGGTGTGCCAGGATTTGGTAGTGGCGGTGGAAGTGGCAACGGTGGAGGCATAGGTGGCGGATACGGTTCAGGTGGTGGATCCAGTAGCAGCGGCGGTGGTGTTGGCCAAGGTTCTGGAGGTGGTTTTGGTGGTATGCCAGGATTCGGTAGTGGCGGTGGAAGTGGTAGCGGTGAAGGCATGGGTGGCGGATACGGTTCAGGTGGTGGATCTGGTAGTGGCAGTGGCAGTGGCAGTGGCGGCCAAGGTTCGGGAGGTGGTTTTGGTGGTATGCCAGGATTTGGTAGTAGTGGTGGTGGCATGGGTGGCGGATACGGTTCAGGCGGTGGATCTGATACCGGTGGTAGCGGTGTCGGCCAAGGTTCCGGAGGCGGTTTTGGCGGTATACCAGGATTTGGTAGCAGTGGTGGTGGCATGGGTGGCGGATACGGTTCAGGTGGTGGATCTGGTTATGGTCAACAGCCTATCTATTGCATTCCAGTAGATTGTCCAAAATACGATTGTAGTGGTGGCATTATTGGTGGTGGTGGCGGTATTGGTGGCGGCATTATTGGTGGTGGCATTTTTGGCGGTGGCGGTGACAGGTATCCAATCCCTAAATCGGATTCGGATCAGCTGGTCTGTTGCATTCCAGTGGAATGCAAAAAAGATAGTTGTACTAAAACTGCTGCATACTATAATTTGCCTCCCCATAAACCAATTTTTAATGACTTGCCACACACCATTGGAAGCAACAACAAAGATACCATGCAGCATGGTCTGAATGCTATGGAGCCAGCGCCGGCGCCGGAGTCCGGCTAGGCACACCGGAGCTATCTGAGGTGCAGTTCCTGTTCAACCAATTAAGGGCATCTCAGGTGTAAGGACTATGTGCTCTGTTTGTTACCTTATAATAATAGGCCTTTAAATCCAGTTACAATAGAAAGCACACTTAATTATCACAATGGGACATCCTTATAGCATTAGAAAATAACTTTGTGTACACACACTCTTTGTATTCTCTTGTTTCTTCCAAAAATTAAATAACTTTGCTACTTTTGACCATTTTATTTTTCATTTTTCATTAAAAATATCTATATGAATTAAAACTTTCATAATTTTTCTCATCGCCTTAACATAAAATGTACAGAAAACTGACGTGACATATCATATTAGTAACTACCCCTTAACCAATATTGCAGTATAGAAGAGAGTGTCAAAGTTTTAATGGATTTAATTAGCATTTCAATCCAAAAGTAAGCTCTTCCATTTTGGGATAAAATTTTATTATAGATAGAAAACGAGTAATGCCATTGGAACCAAATTACATTACACCATTTATAAAAGAGTCCATTTTTCTCACCAGCTTGGAGAAATTTGAACTCTTCATTCTCCCTCGCCGCCGCCGGCAGCAGCAGCAGCATCTGCCCAATTAGCGGCACTGCCGGTGCGGGGAATGCTGGGGAGCTGCACATACATGTCTACTTGAAAATTTACAGAAGCAATATGTCCATCATCGTCTTTGCGAGCAATTGCTCTTACTTTGTAGAGTGGATGATCAAAGTTCATTAGCCCACTTTTATTCTTGAACATGCAGCCTGTGAGATCATAGTAAAACCCTCTTCTCAATTAGCATTATTATAATGTTATGGTTGTTTGGTTGCTGGGAAATTAGAGGAACAGAAAAATATTATCTTACAACTATACTGGATTGATTTCAATGGTTAGTAGTTGTAAGATTCTAAATTTTCTTTTCCTTTCTCCCGTGATATTGGAAAACAAACAGGGCCTAGTAGTATAATGAAATTATTTCTACGCAATTTTTAGCATTTATTTTTTATAATCTTTCCCTCATTTTTTCTGAGATCCAAGTGAAATGTGAGGAAAAAAGAAAATTAACCTGGAGGAAAACACGAGCAAGATTTTCCGCAAGCCTCTTTCATGATTTTTGGGTCGTTCGAGCAGACCAAAGACCCATCACCAGCCATTCCCCATTGAAGTTCCACAGATCCATCGCGATCCTAAAATTGTTGGCAACAATTTTGTTAACACTAAGAAATGCCGCATTTAAAGGCTCTATTTAAATCTCGAAAATCATAAAAGAAAAGAAAGGAAAATGCTGAAAAGACTAAAACAAAAGGAAAGAAAAATTGTGAAAAACGATTAGAAATTGATTCTTATTTCAAAGATTTTTTTTAAATTCTCTTTTCCTTTCCTGCAATTTTTCTGAAATTCAAACAATGACGTGAACTATTGTACTCACCTTAAATTTCTTATTCTTAAAAATATTTTTAATCAGTGCATACCAAACTGTGTGTACGATCACGGCTGTTTGTGATGTATACATATTAGCACATATGCATCATGGACAGTCGTAATAATTTGAACGGTGCGTGCAGCATGTACTATAAGCGATTATTACTACTTAATCTTATAGACAAATTAACATCTATCTAAAAGGGCCAAAGATTATTGCAGATTATAAGAACTCACCCTGGCCATGAAAAGGGTATTGAATTCAGCATCAAAGAGAATAAATGCAAATTTTCCATTGAGATCTCTAATGACTTGATCAGGTGGGTAAGGTGCTCGATCTCTAAGGACTTTATAAGCTTCAACCACCACCATGGCTTCTGTTGCTTGCCTTGAAAGGCCATAATGTCTTCTCAGGTCACAAGTGTTCTCTAAAGTCCCAACAAAAATGCAGAAGACATCATCCATGACAACAATGGACCTGTTTTGTAGAAAATAACATAAATTTTAGAGCATTTGTAGCACTTTATTTTATTTTATAACAAATTTTCACACTTACTTCCAACTTGAAAGTTTTGTTTTACAAACAAGAAAAGTACTTCCAAATTGGTAGCAATTTGGAAGGCTTTAAAGTACTTCCAAGAAAAGTACTTACAATAGCTAACTGTTGGAACTTCTAAATGAATACCTTGGATGTGATGGACTTTGATCCTCATGTGACAAACCCATGAAATTCCCATTTGAAAGGTTGTACACTGTTGACTCCGGCCACGACGACCGGAAAATCTCCGAAATCTCTTCCCGGGTTTTCGAATTCGCCACCGAAGAAAGAAGACTCAGCTCCTCCGGCGGTTTTCCGATCGCTTTCTCGAAAACTGCCAACATTTTTCCGGCACAACTTATAGTGTCTCTGGTCACTGCTTTCTATATAGAGCTGAGACTTGCTACATATTTATCCTTTTATTTGTTGTAACTGAAGCAAAACTGAAGGTTGCTGGCTTAAGGTTTGTTTGTAATATGTCAGCTAAAATTAATTTTTTTTGGCTCTACCAGATAGGTGTCTGTTACAGGCCTTTGAGACATTTTACGCTTTTCAAAAAATGGACCGTTGAGAAAATACCAGATTGGCATGGGCAGTTCATTTCTGATCTGTTTAAGTTTGTGTCATTGGAAGTTCCAGATTTTGATGGGTCCTATTTAAGTATTCAGTAAATAAGGGACTGTTTGGAAAATATAGAATGCTATTTAGTTTGTTTCATTTGTTTTTTTTGTTTTTTTTTTCTTTTCTACAAATGATAGAAATCTATTTTTACTCCAAACTATGCCTATTAAAGAATCAAGTGGTTCGCGAATATCTCTTAAACATACTTGCTTGATAAGGACTTGTTTGGATTCGATTGCTTATTAAACAAGTCAAACTCAAACAGGCCTATGTTCAATTCTCAAGTCAAACTCAAACAGACCTAGGTTCAATTCTCATAAATTAGCTCGTAATAAACTTGTGTTTAGACTAGCCAAAAAAAAAGTATGACTTAAGATTGAATGAGCTCAATATATACATGCTTCTTTTTCATTTTTCTTTTTTCATTTTTTTTACTTTCCCTTTTGATATCTAGTATAGGCTAAGTAATCAAGCCAAGGTTGAGCCGACCAAAACTCTAATAGTTTGTAGCCCTACTCCAAACTTTCAATACTAACAAATAAGTATCGATGCATTTTTTTGTATTCAAATCCAAAAACTCTTTCCCTAAAAGTGAGGATAGAAAGTTAGAACAGTTGAAAATGAGTCAAAATCAAATTTTATTTAATTTGATAAGATCCTTTCTCCTACCCCTATTGTGGAATTGGATTATCCAATTAAACAAGCATCCATGCCCTGATTTGAGAATTGGGCTCCGCCCGAAGACTTTCCTAGCAAAGGATCCGAACGCCATGAGTTATAGAGTAATTTCTTTTAACTCAGGAAATACAAGGAGACAGGAAGCCAATGAACCAAATAACGTTGGCTTGGATGCAGGACTTGGAGGAAAGTGGACACGGGAGGTTGGCAGTGGTTTTGGCCCAGGACAAGGTGGTGTTAGTCTCGGATTTGGTAGTAGCCCGGGGTCTGGCTATAGTACAGGATGGGGTGGGATATGGCTCATGGTGGTGGTTGCGGGCTAGGCAATGGCAATGGTGGCTTTGGCCACAGTGGTGGTGGGTTTGGTATTGGACAAGATGGTTGTTGCGGTGGCATTGGTTGTGGCTTTGGCCGCAGTGGTGGCGGCAGCGTTTTTGGTATTAGACAAGGCGGTTGGGTTGGTACTACTGGCGGTTTTGGCCATGGTCCTAGAGGTTTTATTGGTGTTGATTGCAGCATTAGTGGCAGTGGTGCCGGCGGATTTGGTTTGGGTGGTGGCATCTTTAGTGGTGGTAATGATGGTGGGGTTCCAATCCCAGGAATGGGCTTTAGCCAGCTTTCATGTTGCATTTCAGTAGATTGCCAAAACAACCAATCCTGCACAGAAAATAAGATATAAACATTCAGAGTACTTTTATTCAAACAAACTATTTGCTGGTTTATGTAAAAATCAAATAACAATTAGATATTAGACCTAACTTGATCTAGTTTTTAGAATTCTCAAACTATTTAGCATTTTTTTTTTACACTAATAACAGGGAGGTCCTAAATTGATCATGACTGATTGCATTAACCAGCCAAAGTTATAACATGGAAATGGGATAAAAACTCAAAGATGTCATTTTCTTCACATTGATAAAAGATGAAATAGCATCTCACATGCAGGGTGGTAATACAAAATATGAACAAGAACAGTAAGCATACAATTCATATTTTAAGAAAAAATGTTATCCATGCACGTAATTTTTTGAGAGAGAAGAACCAACCGTCAGTGATATAGTTTACCGCCACAAGAATTGGATCTCTCACTTGATGTAAGCAACGGTACAACCATAATTCATCGGACTTTCCTGTTCAAACTTGGCAACCCGTGGATGATTTTTCAGTATCTCAAGAGCACGCTCCTTAACAACCCCAGTGCCCATCCCATGTATAACAAAGAGAACTGAATGAGACCCCCTTGCAGAGATGGCCATGTTGAGGTGGTGAGAAGCTTCCTCCACTCGCATACCACGTAGATCCACAGTGTTCTTTGATGTCTGCACCAATGGTCCATAAGAAACCTCCTCCTCATTCTTAGCTTCTGATAATTTCCTGAAATTTCTGCTCTGCTGACCCTACAATATTAATGGTAACCAAAGATTGATTAATTTTAGCATGAGTATTTTTTTGGGTACATTTTAGCATTAATATTCATTTAAAGAACAGGCTACCAAGTATAACCTACTGAATTCCAACCCATGATCCATTGTATCAGTGAGATGGTTAAACTTGTATGGCTTGATTGTTTATGTTTGGAATGTGTGTCTCAAGTCTCAACTAATCAGGTGTGATCTAAATCCATGGGTTATATTTGTAAAAGCATGTGTACTTGTGCAGGATATACAGAGGTACACACCATGTATGGCGGCTCAATAACAGTGAGATTTGTATGGTGTGTATCCAAAATCAAACATAGGATGAGAAATTATGACTAGCTGCCATCATGTATACGGAAATGATTACGTGGCAAAAAGTCGATGCACACAAATTTTGCACAGAGCTAAAGGAAGTCAACTTCCCAGTTTCAGAAACAAGTGAGGAAAAGAGTTAAACTAGATTTAGTTGTGTGCATTGATGGGGAGAACCTGAATAACTTTCAGAACGCTGTCAGCGCATATAGAGCTAATGCTTGCACCAAAGAAAGACGGAAATATTTATAGAGGTGGGTCTTATGTTTGCATACATGCATTCAGCATGTCCAAGTAAATTCCCCACAATGGACAAGCAAAAGGATAGCGTAAAACATAACTCTTAAAGAAAATTAACCAAGTATTTCATGCATTGATGTGTCTATATACACCATACTGCAAGAATGTGGGCCCCAGCCTGTCAGAACGAAATGGTATGGATGGCTTCAGAGAAACATGATTCAACCAGAAGCACAAGATGCAATAAGGAAACAAGGTATCAGAAATAAACATGGAGCAGGGTTTTAAAAAGCACGTCAGAGACAGAGTTGTGATGCCATATATAATGTAGATGAATACAAAACAAGTAACCTGTCATTACAATTTGGCAAATAGAATGAATGGAACAACAAGGTCTTGGCCAACTAGTGGAATAAAATGTATCTTGGTGAATCACATTCAAGGTGCTAATTATGTATGCATTCTGTGACGACACATACATATTGCGATAGAAGCAGGAGCCTTGAAGTCGAGGTGGAAGGATGTGCAGCCATTAGAGTGGCTTGATTTCCAAGGATAAGTACTATCCAAAAAGTGAATTATATAATGTCAATAGGCATTAGTAAATCCAATTCCAGGATCATTTAAGTTCCATCTGGGTAAAGCTACCTCTCCTTGATTTAGTGGACCCTCACATGCACTGTATGCACAAAAAGAATATTTTTCTCCAATTTATTCTAAGTAAACTATTCTTCTTTATAAAAGGACAATTTTTCACAGGAAAATTAGTAGCCCAGAAACATCTAAACTTCTCCATGAACACTATTCAACACATACCTGCCTTTTTAAGCGTGGGACAGAACTAACTGCAGCATTCCCCTCACTACTTGCAATAGATGTGATGTTGCTTTTCTTCACACGGACCCTTATTTTACCATATTGCACCAGGACAGTCTCATCATCCCCAGTTGCTTCAACCACCGTAGCCAACTTATCTCCCAGTCCCTTTACATGCACCTGTTCTCCAAATTGTGGTGTACAAGAACTACTATATGTTCCAGTGACTACATAATCATCACTAGGTTGGTGAGCTTCAACGATGGATGCAATTGCAGATTCTGATTTCCTAATCAGTGAATTAAACTGATCAGAAGTTGCCGTTCTGAGTTGGTTCTCAAATTCCTGTACCACAGTCCCTATCTGAGATTTCGCAGCCTCTAGTTCTCGTCGAACCCGTTGGGTTTCCTTTGCCTTAAGAGCTGTCTCGCGCTTATCAAGATCGTCAGCCTCACCTTGTATCTTCAATAATAAAACAAAAATAGAGAAAATGAATGACATCAGTAATTGAAGGACACTGGAGATGGTTAATAAAGGTACATTGCAATCATCACTGAAACGCAAGGTAAGTGGCGTCAATAATTGAAGTACATTTGAGACGGTTATGAAATGAACGTTGCAATCATTAACCTATGGTACAAGAACACTTGAATCCTTCAAGTTTGAGTTTTACATACATATATACTATGATGATTCTCTTCAACCATTGTGTGGTAAACTTACAGAGGCGGAGCTAGGGATTTTTATTTTATTTTTTTTTCAGGAGGAAAGTTAAACCTATTACAAGAATCTTTTTTTTTGGGGGGGGGGGTAGTTGATAAATGTGAAAACCAGGCCACCTGAAGATGAGTTTGGTTGGTTTTTATTTCACCATGACCAGCGATAACAATAATGGATGGATCGTGGAATCAATCACTATGGCCAGAAAAAATAATGCGACCGTGCAAAGCTACTGGTCTTTCTGCAGTCCAAGCCTCGACCACATAGGCTAATCCAAGCAGACCCAACCCCCACCGGAGCCTCCAGATAAATAAAGATACAAAAAAGATGCTAAACACTAAACAATCTTAAGTATTATAATCCGCTTGGTGAATTTTAAATAATATCAAAATTCAGACACAGCATTCAGAAGCTTGCTGAAAGCTAGAAACCAAGATGGCATTTCAAACACTAATATTGACCCATTGATTGTTATATGTATACCAAAAGAAGCAGTAAAGTATTGGCAACAGAAAAATAGTAGTAGATTGTGCGTGAGAAGAACTTCTAATGCAATACCTCGTGATAAAGATCCATGATTTCAGAATGAAGAGATGCAGCTATCCTGGCCTGAGTTTCCAATCTGTTTCTCTCCTCCATTAGTGACTGAAATAACAAACCTTTCCGCTGCTGCTGCTTCTCTGGCATTAACCTCTCCACCCACTTTTGTGCTCGTGCAATTATTTCTTTATCAAAACCAATTGATTTAGCAATACTCAAGGCATTTGAATTACCAGTACTTCCCCAGAGTATCCGGTAGGTAGGCTGTAAGGTCTCCAGAGAAAATTCCATTGCTGCATTCTCAAACCGAGTATCCTTTTCTTTCAGACGACTTAAATCCGCATAATGGGTAGTTACAACAGCTAAGTTAACACGATCTCTGAGATACTGTAAGATGCTGGTAGAAAGCGCCATGCCTTCTGAAGGGTCGGTCCCACTCCCAATTTCATCAATGAGGACAAGTGATTCTTTTGAGCTCACTTCCAAGATCTTACAAACCCGCGATATGTGCCCACTAAAAGTTGAGAGATTTTGTTCCAATGACTTCAATTGAAAAACAAGAGTTTCAGAATAAAATGAATCAGCTTCACCAAAACAGAATAGATAGACTTTCTCTGCCATAAACAAGATAGAAGACTACCTGGTGATCTCCAACATCTGCTAGAATAAGATCAAACCATGGAATCTTTGGGTGGTTTTTAGCAGGCAAAAACATGCCAGCCTTGGTCATAAGAGATGCCAGGCCCAAAGTTTTCATGGAAGCAGTTTTGCCTCCTGTATTAGGTCCTGATATCACAACCACTTTGGTTCCACATCCAATTTTAATGTCTATTGGCACAGGAAAATCCATTGCACCTCTTGACAATCTTTCAGAATTCGTTACGCCATTCTCCACATCCAGTTGAACTGAAGTGTCAGATTTGGAGGTACGGACATCTGACAAATTTCTTAGAGAGGACTCAAGTAGCAATGGATGTTGTATACCTTCAATATCTACTGAAAAAGCATAATCAGATCCATTAGAATTGAAACCTTCGCAACCCTCTACACTTAAAGTTGGACAGACCCCATTCATCCACCGAGCATAAGCAGCTCTTGCAAAAGCAAGATCAACTTCTAGAATTCTATCCAACAAATACTTTATCTCAACTTCTGATTTTGCTATTTCCGATGTGAGTAAGCTCAAAATGGCTTTCTCCTCAGCCCTCTCAGAGTTCAAAAGCTTCACCTCCATATTGTTCAACTCCACTGCCTCTTTGGGTTCCATAAAGTAAGTTGCTCCAGAGCTACTAACATTTAGAACTACACCACCTGGGAGCAAATATCTGTGGGAGGCCCTAATGCCGACACACATCCTCGATCGGCGCTTAGTTATCAAAGGTCTATCAATGCCCCCAGCTTGAAAAATCTGAGCCGACACTCTTTTCAACAAGGAATCCAGATTTTCCATGTTCCTCTTTCTCTCTGATCTAATGATCTCCAAATCTTCACTAGCTCTATCAAGGATTACTGAAAGGTTGCAATCTATACAGAATCCTATTTGTTGCTCCAATTCCATCTGGAAATTGCAATTCTGTAATAGTTCAAGAAGAGGAGAATACCTGTTTGAATAGAATTAGATAAGGGTCTGTTCATTACCTACAAATGTGAATTCTAAATTCAAGAATTGACAAAGTTCTGCGGTTGGTTTGACAATTCGTGAGAATTATAATTCCCATGAATCGCAGAAATTTCATTTCCCACCTGTAGAGATGGGAATTACTAATTCTTACTTTATACTTTACAACAAAAACTATACTCAAAATCTATCTTTCTTCACCAAAATTTTGATTTTTTGATATAATTGTCAAAAACTGATTAGTTTAAAGTTTAAACTGAAAAAATGGTTGTTAAACTTTAGGTGGCGTTTTTGTCAGTTTAAAAAAATGGAGTCAAAATATCCACATATTTTTGCTTAGAATAGCTTAAAATAAGAGAGAGAGAGAGAGAGAGAGAGAGATGATTTTAATAAAATAAGATCCATTTATAATACAAATAATAAGTCGAAATAAGAAGCTTTTTTAAAAATTTTTAAAAAAAAAATTACAATCATCCCAATAACAGTAATCTAAATTTTCGAGAATTAAAACTCTCAAAGGTTAGAATTCTTGAGAGTATACACCTCTCGAGAATTAAACGGAATCCTAAAAACGCATGACAGTTTATGTAGTTTGGATTCAAATGATCAAATTTGGCATTTCAACTGAACAATAAAATACAAAACAAGAAACACATATAAAAAATTCAAAAACCTATGAAAGAATCTGCAAGTGTAAGAAATTCAATACCTATCTGACGAACCTCCATCCAAAGCCACTTCCTCCAACTGCTCCAACAGCGCCCTCGCCGCTCTCAGCGTCTGCCGCACCGTGCAAATCTCACTAACCGTAGCCAATTCCCCAGAAACCGAAGAATTCAATATCTCCGACACGTCTTCTATTCCGGAGAAATCCAATGGCGACGGATATAGCCTCGTCGCCGCCGCCGTCTGGTCCAGAAGCTTCTGGCTCTCATCCAGGCTCCGACCCAACGGAACGTTGCCGTTTCGGCCAACTGAGAAGCCCATGGTGGTTGAGGTGAATGCAGAGAGCTGTTTGCATACTGAGTCCCATTCTAGGGTTTTCAGTGTTTCGTTGTGTAGGGTTTCTGAAACCCTTACTCGACGAGACTCGGAAGAAGAGGAGAAAGAAATGGAGGCGGCGAGTCTGGTGACAATTCGGTGAGAAGCTGAGTTGTGGTGGAGATTCGGAGGTCTTTTGATGGAGATGAAGTGGTAACAGAGCTCCATTGGAGAATCAATGTAGCGAAGTGAAGCTCCCGTGTGGATAGATGTCCAGCGTTACCTGAACCGAGTGTATCAGCTTGCAGCCAAGTAAGCAGGGTTAAAGAAATCTGAAATTAAATAAAAGCTAAAATATATATATATATATATATACAGACTTGCTAATATCAGGTGCACCTGATGCATCTTGCATCAGGTGCCCTCCTCTACAACCACCTGTGATGAATATTTTTAAAAACTGACCGTTGGATTAGATACCTCTATAATGTATGTCATGTCTGCCAAAAATCACAGTGATCCAACGGTTGGTTTATGAGAAAACTGACTGCTAAAAAATGATAACATTTTAGAGAACAAAAAAGTCATAGTTTTTTAGCAGTCAGTTTTCTCAGAAACCAACCGTTGGATCACTGTGATTTTTGGCAAACATGACATACATTATAGGGGTATCTAATCCAACGGTCAATTTTTAAAAATTTTAATAACGGATAGCTGTAGAGGAGGGCACCTAATGCAAGATGCATCAGGTGCACCTTATAACAGCACCTCTATATATATATATATATATATATATATATATATATTAATTATTTATTGAAAATTACTTACATTTATATATATTATATTGGAAAATTTGGCCAAAAGTCCTACTCCCTCCGTCCCACAAATATAGGCTAAAGTGGTCAAAGCACGCATTTTGAGGAAGCCGATTAAATATTGATTTGATTATATTTTTTTTATTTTTTTTTAAATACTATTCTAGTCTTATAGCAGTAGGGTATTTAAAAAAAAATTAAAAAAATATGGCCAAATCAATATTTAATCGGTTTCCTCAAAATACGTGTCTTGACCACTTTGGCCTATATTTGTGGGACGAAGGGAGTATTTTAAAGTCAAATCATGCTTAAAATTCTCTTAAAGGTTTTTCATTGCCATAAGTCCTATTCAAAAATTTTTTATTAGATTAAGTCCTAAACTTATTAATATATATTTTTTAATACTAAACTACACTCAAACCACCTCCACATGAATTGCCCATCCACACATGATCGCTTATCTCAGTTAGAGCATTCTCCTTTTTTGCAACAGCGAGAAAGCAAGTTTTAAGGGTGAATTTCGCCGAATCTGTGTCATAGACGACCGAAGAGCTCACTAGCAATAAAATTGGAATTGATCGGCAGTGGCTCTTCACCGGCACCGTGAGTAGCAAAACGAAATTGCGAGTCTTCTTGTGCGTTAGATTTGTGCAAAATGCAGGCCAATCTTGGGAAGAAAATGGGTTCTATGCCAGATCTGCTAGTTCCACGTGAAGTTTTGGTTGTAATTAGTCAAAGCTCCAAATTTATCTCCTGTAAAGTGTCATCATTCCTCATGCATGTATCACAACATGTTTCCATCAATTAACAAATTTATCTACCAATTAGGAAATCTTGGAGACCAAACCAGATTCACTATTCCTCTTTTTTCTCTTTTGCTGTTGCCGATCTGCTGAAGATTTTTTTTTAGATTTTCTTTTATTTTTTGTTTGGTTACTGGGAAAATATAGGAAAAAGAAAAGATTTCTTTTATTACTTACTATTTCCTCTCTCTCACTGGAAACAACTTCTTTTGTATTTTTTTGTTGATTAATTCTTGTTTACTTTCTTGGATAATGTAAAAAAAAAAAAAAAAGATTTATTTTTTCTTTTTCTTTTCCTTTTTTTATTGTTGGTTGCTGGAAAGTGTAGGAAAAAGAAAAAAAATAAAAATTATTGGGTTAATTTTTTGTTTGATTGCTGGAAAAATGTAGGAAAAAGAAATGAATTTTTTTTCCAGGTGTAGTAAAATTCGGTTCCAGCTTATTAAAATGCATTTCCGGCGTAATGAAATTCGGGGTTGGGAGTGGAGGTGACGTTGAAGGTTATTGGGAAGGGGGTATTTTTGTCCAATTCACGCCAAAAGAACTTTTGGCATAAAAGATCTTTGGAGAGGACTTTAAGCATGAAAAGCTTCTAAAATAGGACATTTGTCAAATTTCCCCTTATATATATGATTTAAATAGTCCCAATCTTATCAGCTATACATCAATTTAACTAAAATCAGCTAAGAACACAAGCTCTTGGATTCTCATTCACTCAATGCATGATTCATCTCAAGATTCCAATCCAACAGTTAAATGGTTTTAGTTGATTTTAGTTAAAATGAGGTATCCCTCGTAAGAACATTTTTCATGATTTAAATATGCGACGGGTTGACTGGCCTGATATTTTTAATTTTATCAATATTTTACAAAATTCAAGGTGTGAGTTGTATATTTTGAGAAACTTAGATTAATTGTATCGCAAATTAAAAGCTATTTAATCCATAAATGTGATTTTTTTTTTTTTTGGGTTAAAAAATGTGATTTTTTTAATATATTATAAATGTGAATTTATGAATCATTTGGTACCTAAATTTTCGAATCACATCAAGATTTCACTCCTACAATCATTTGTGAAATGAATTAAAGGAGTTGTTAAGCAAATATGAAAATTAGATCCAATCTTTTATTGTTTTTCTGATTTTTATATGAACCAATTTGTAGCTAGTTTGAAAAAACTGTATTTTTACTTTATTTTCTGTAAAGGGAAAAAACCTATCAAATAGTATTGAAATAAAAATCAATCAAACTCATCTTCAACTATTTCAAATTTTCCAAACAGCCCTAAATGTAACTTCTTCCTTAGGTTTGCTAAGGGCCTGTTTGCATTAGTTTTTCTTAGAAAACACTTTTGCAGCTTAAAATTTCACTTGATTTAAGAGGAAGAATTATAATCACTTTTGAACAATTTGAAGGATGATTGGATGGATGGCAAAATTTTCATACCTATAGTGATTGTGGCAAAAGTTAGTAGGCCCCAACTTTTACTACAATAACTTCTAATATGAAAATGTTGACATTTGAAGACATGATTTGAATATAATTTAAAAGAAAAATGTGTAGAAATAGTTTTCCAAAAGTGATTTTAGCATAAGTTAACGCAAACAGACCCTAAATGTAGCTTCTTTGCTTATGGTTTATTATTCCATATGAAGTTTTTTATATAAAAAAAAATCACAGATGGCCATAAGAAGATGATTAGTTTGCATAGTGTAAATGGAAATAGAGGATGTAGTGGACTAAACAAGGATAGTTCTCATTGCAAGATTAAGCATGTTTGCTTTCCAATCAGCAAGATGAATTTTTTTTTGCCCCACAATATTAACAAAAGCTGCTTTAGAATTTCTCTCATGAATCAATTGAACCCCCATGTATTTTAACAATCCATGTATAAAGGGCATTCAATAGTATGATTATAAAAATATAATAGTGAAAATAGTTTTTTGCTTTACTTTTCTGCTATGATTTTTTTTTCCTTTCATGTTTCACCATATACTATCAAATCTCTAGTAAAAGTAAAATAGTAAGAGTAAAATCTTGTTTTTTTTATCAATATTATTTATAAGATTTGAATTGATTGAAGATACACATATAAATTTGGTGAGCATGAAATGACATTTAGCATTGGATATAGGAAGATTTATATTTTTACAATTTATTTTTATTTTTCATTTCTATATATATATATATATCTTATTATATATAGAGCAGTTTTCTATGCTGATGTGGCGGCTCTAGAATGCTTATCCCCTTCATTCTCTTATCTCCTTAATTCTCTCTCTTTCTTTATTCTCATTGGTTGAGCTTATTTTATTTAATTTTATAAAAATCTCAATACCAAACTGATTCATTTCAAACTGATAATTCTTATTGATAATTCTTATCTGCCAATTCTTATCTTAACTGATAATTCTTATTGATAATTTCAGACTCCACATCAAATACGCCTTCCCTTTTCCTTCCATATAACACCATCCTCCATCACGTTTTAGAGAGAGAAGCAGTGCAGCAGATTCCATTAATGGGCAGTGCAGCAGATTCCATTAATGGCAACTAAAGTATATGGCGCTTCTTGAATAGTGGATTCAGCTACAGCGTATATCCGATTTCAAAGGCGAAGCTGAGGCAAGAGCTATACCTTCTGGAACCGGAGCAATAACTGCTATAAAGGAAGCAGATGCACAGGAACGATCCCTAAAGCAAATACTCGGAATGCTCCACGACTAAGTATACCCATTCAGACTCGCTTTTGTTCAATTATAAATAGAAATATAGAACCACTTTAATAAAGATTTATAGCATCATTCAAGATTGTCGAAGGTGAGGGCTTTGATTTTTCTATTAATTAGAAAAATAATAATATAAACACACACACACAGTCTAATTAATAGTTTTAAAAGAATAGATGCAGAGGCCGAGAATTTAATCCTCCTTTAATGCAAAGCCATAAGCATCATGACATTTTGAAGTAATTCAATATACTTCAATATATACACATATATATATATATAGAGAGAGAGAGAGCAGTCCATCCTACATGGCGCACTCCCTGCTCTTCCTTCCTCCATTCTCTTCTCCCCTTAATTCACTCTTCTAGCTCTTTTCTTATTGGTTGTAGAAATATATAAAAATATTATAGGATTTCCAAATCTTTTGACTATAGGATTTCCAAATCTTTTGACTTTCCATATATATTATAGAATTGGGAGATTCACTGCTAGAGAATTTTTTTTACTTCCAAAAGTTTTCATATATTGTAGGGTTTCTTTCCCTCTTATTCCATAGCATGTATTTTATTTCCCATACCACATGGCCGTCCAATACTCTAGCCCCATTCAAGATCAGACTCTAGCCGTCTAGGTACTCTACCTCATCCTCTCCTTAATTCATAAATAATGTTTGCTTGCATTACTGATGGTAACTGATTCTTGAAATGAAAATTGATTTTTTTTATTAATCTCTATGTTCCAATTTTATTTTATTATTTTACATTGAGCCATTGCGGTTGAGTTTTCATAATCTTATTTTCAAATAAGATGGGATGCATAATCT
This sequence comes from Hamamelis virginiana, assembly GCA_017140935.1. Lineage (NCBI taxonomy): Eukaryota > Viridiplantae > Streptophyta > Magnoliopsida > Saxifragales > Hamamelidaceae > Hamamelis > Hamamelis virginiana. The sequence continues at coordinate 175,426 of JAESVK010000248.1, forward strand.
TATTTTCAGTAGCTTTGCCCGGGTGCGTGAGAAAAAAAAAAAGAAACATTCCATTAAACTTAGGCATCGTTTGAATTTGTTTTTTTATAAGTACTTATTTGCTTTTTAAATATTTTTCTAAGAAATTACATATTGTAAATTTTTTAAAAAGCAAATAAGTACTTATAAAAAATAAATCCAAATGGTGCCTTAATTTTTTGAAGAATTTTACAAAATTTAATTAGGGCAGAAACAAAAGATTAATTAGTGTATAAATTACAAAGAATTTATTTTCTGTCTTTGATAAACCTAATTAATCCTTGATAAGCTACGAAAAAATATAAAAATGAAACACCACGGGACTAATAAATTTACACTAGAGTAAACTTATTTTTTCTAATTTTTTTATTAGTTGGAAATGGGATGCCTAATCTGGATTTTGGTGAATTGTTTGTGATTTCCATAGGGATTTTTGGGGTTTATAATGGATATGGAGGTAAGAAAGCTACAGAAATTGGTAACAAAGCTACAGTAAACTGGAAAATTAAAGCATTGCTGCAAAACTTTGGTATCACTTGGTCATTGAGAAAAATACAATTGTAATCTAAAAACATTGTGTGAACTAATGAAAATCTTATGAGTTTCCAATTACTTGGACTATATCGATTTGTTTCCGACTACATTACCTCCAGGTTGTAAACCTCTCCATGCTAATTAAAGCATTGCTCCATGAGTGCAGCAACCCCTTCTTTGAGGTCCCAATTTCCAAGTTGTCTTCTTCCAATCTGCATGTGCTCATGCTCTGCACTGTCTTTGGATCCCAAAATATTTTATTTGATACAAAATTATTTCTCACTTGGTAGTTGATAAGGAATGCCAACTACCAAGTGATCCCAAAATTGGCAACTTGATTAACCATTAACAATTTTTAATTATAAACCTCAAATAAGGCATTCACTAGCTTTGTGCCAACCCCAAATCGCACCCGAATAGTGTGCCATTTGGGGTGTCAAAATTTGACAATGACATACTAGAGTGTCAAATTTGGCACCTCAAATGGCAAATGTCATTTTTTTTCGTGTCATAATTTCTCTTCAAAAAGTGGAAAATACCAAAATATAGTATTAATGTATTAGAACACATATATGCTAAAATTTGCATTCATGCCATTTTGGTGTCATTTAAGAGATACCAAGTTTTGGCATTGGCACGTCAAATGGTATGAATGCATTAAAGAGAATTTGATTATAAACTAGGGTTTGTTTCCATATTGCATGAACACTTATTATTGATAAAGGAAAACTAATTTTTTAAGTTATGTGATTAGAAATTTTGTATTTGTTGCAATGTGGTATTAGATGACCACCACTATAATAGTTTATGTTTTTACTATATTTTTAATTTTGTTTTGCATTTCTAATTTTTTTTAATTTTAGATTATGCAAATAAGTTATGTACTGTTATCCCTTCCACTTTGTTATCCATCATCTTTAATTATTTTTAGTTTTCTTTTTATTTCTCTTACAGAATGAGTTTTTGGAAGGTTAGCCAACTGTATTTGAGATTTTAGAACTAAAACAGTTGATGGTAGATGAAATGATGAATTTGGTTCATAAGGTCAGGTTTCAGTGATTGCCGAGCATCGCGCGGGATGGCTACTAGTATATATATATATAGAAAAATGTTCTTATGAGGGATACCCCATTTTAACTAAATTCAGCTAAGACCCTTGAGCCATTGGATTGGAATCTTGAGATGAATCATGCATTAAGTGAATGGAAATCCAAGGGCTTGTATTATTAGCTGATTTTAGTTAAAATGAGGTATAGCTGATAAGCTGATAAGATCAAGACTATATATATATGGGAAAAAAAATTACATGCAAAGTATTGCTAAACACACCGCCCCTTTTATGGGTGTAACTCAACAACTGATGATAGTGATGATGGTAATAATGACTTCCCATACTTTACTTTCAAAAGAAAAATTCATATTTAAAAATCTAGAACAGGCTACAAAATCTTTTTCTAAGCCTAGAGATGCCACCAATGTTGAACTTAGATACAAGAATCACACTAGGGTACAAAACCTTGGTGAAGCAAATTTGCCATAGCTGGAACAATGGAAGATGCTGACCTCTATCTTTTTACAGTGCTCCCAATACTGAGAGCAAATTCACCAAATTAACTAAAACCTGATTAACAAACAAGCAGTACTTGAAGTTGTCACAAAACCAGACAAGTCAAATTGTTAGATATTCACTTTGATCTTGCAAGGATGGGAACACCACAGGCTGCAGTTGCATGCTTCCCCTCTTTGTAGACAAGGCTTCCTCTCACAAAAGTTGCCAAAACTTTTCCAGAGAGTCTTTTTCCCATGTAGGCTGAGATGGACTATATACATAGAGAGATACAAACAAGGAATGAAAATATGTTCATTGGACTAATAATATGGAAGAAAGGTGGCTAGTGGAGTGGAATTCCCTCAAATGACATGTAGAGCTTAGTCTCTGTTTGGATCTCAAAAAGAGTAAGAGAAATGAAAGAAAAATTGTGAAAATTGCTTAAGAAAGGAAACTATTCACAAGCAATTTCAAGTATTTTCCTTCTTCTTTTTTTTTCCCTCCAAACGAGTAGGATTCCCATCTCATAAATCTTCAAATGAAAGATAGTGATGATTAAAAATGAGTGAAGTTGACAAATAGGAAGAATTGTTCAGATATGTTTCTGCTTCACAATATGGAAAACAGAAATCTCAAACCATGAACTTGACAAGGCAAGTCATTTTCATTAGATGAATGGAGACCCTCTGCCTCCTTCAACATGCCCCCTTCCATGCCACCTTCATTTGATTATGCTCCATTATCATCAGAAAATATATGAAACCCACCAAATAGTATGCCCCATTGAACGCATTATATCCCCTAAAAATCAGCTTGGTTGAATAATTTTAGCCAATCGCTTAATTCAATTTCAATCATAAAATTGTTTGAACAACAACGAGGCTTTTGACAACGGTTTTGGAAGAAAAAACTTCCAATCAGATTGCCAATTTCATTCAACTGAGTTTGTTGTCTACAGTGGCTCAATTTGAGCCATGTGATGTAGCTGATTTTGCTTGAGTAGCATAGCCACCTATGCTATGTGTATTGGCAAGCTAAGTCAATAAAGTTAGAGACAAGACCATGTGATAATTAAGACAAAGATGATTAAGACAAAGACTTTATGTCTTTGGTAGGTGGTGCAAAGTCTTTGGTAGGTAGTTGTCTGGCGATTCACTCTCATAAATATGCATATAAATAAGCATAGCTTTCACAGAATGTAAGACAAGGGAATTAGGCAAATGCGAAACCGAATTGAGAGAGAGAGTGAGTTCGTCTTGTGTGTATTTGAGGCTTTGGGTGTGTGTCCCTCTTTTTCAACTCCTTAGAGTTTAGGGTTGCCTTCACATCTTCCATGGAAAGAGTATCTCTACCATACATCATGGTATCAACAAAGTGCTCATACGAAGGTGGTAAGGATCACAGCAACATAACAGTACTATTTGAGTACTGTGTGTGTGCTTTATTTATTTTTCTCAGTTAATTTCCGTCACCTCATATCCAAATCAAGGTCCTGTCGCATCCTATCACAACAAACTCGTATTAGAGCTTAAGGTTCGACGGGGATTCTGAAAGCATTTCTTTTTTGGGCCAGAAGACACTATAGTTGTGGGACCGGTAGGTACTATTCACATGGGGTCTGTTATGGGGCAATTTTGTTATGTTTGAGTGATGGAGTCTTACGGAAGGTTGCAGAAGAGAAAACTGTTGTCGGACTATGTTTGAAATTGGAGAATTTGTATATGACAAAATCTCTCACTAACCGCTTGTATTTGAAGAAGCGTTTGTTCACCTTACAAATGCAAGAAGGCACGTCCATTTCAGATCATGTTGATGCGTACAATAAAGCTATCATGGATCTGAGAAATGTGGATGTTAAAGTTGAAGATGATGACCAAGCTATTATGTTGCTGTGTTCCTTACCACCTTCGTATGAGCACTTGTTGATACCATGATGTATGATAGAGATACTCTTTCCATGGAAGATGTGGAGGCAGCCCTAAACTCTAAGGCGTTGAAAAAGAGGGACACACACCCAAAGCCCCAAATACACCCAAGACAAACTCACTCTCTCTCAATTCGGTTTCTTTGCATTTGCCGAATTCCGTTGTCTTTCATTCTGTGAAAGCTATGCATATTTATGAGAGTGAATCACCAGACAACTACCTACCAAAGACTTTGCACCACCTACCAAAGACATAAAGTCTTTGTCTTAATCATCTTTGTCTTAATTATCACATGGTCTTGTCTCTAACTTATTGACTTAGCTTGCCAATACACATAGCATAGGGTGGCTATGCTACTCAAGCAAAATCAGCTACATCACATGGCTCAAATTGAGCCACTGCAGACAACAGAGTTGATTATTTAAGGATTGAATGCACACAATGGGGTTCATAATATAGTGGATCCCCAATTATCTTTCATGATGTTGACCGATGATGGAAGGAGGCATTAATGGAGGAGGCAGAGGATCTCCATTCGTCATCAAATACAAATTTCCCTAGGTTTATGGAATCTATTCTTTAACCCACACTGTTTTCTGCTTTCTAAAACTGAGTGTAGAGAACCTCAAATGAATTTGCTATGTAAATCAAAACTCAATAAAGCAATTTAAATCAAGCAAATTAGAGAACTAAATAGTTGAGATATGAGTAAGACATACAGGGTGCTTAATGTATATAGGATGATTTTCATTGAGGTCAAATTCCACTTCTGGTTCCCATATAACAATATCTGCATGGTTTCCAACTGCAATGGCCCCCTGCATATCTCCATTAAACTATAAGTTAAAAGCATGGAATTCAGAATTCGGTTAATATCATGAGCTAAATTCTGTTAGTTGTCATATCCGCATTTGATGATCCAGACATGCTAATCTTTAAATGCAGACTTTAAGGTATAAAATTTCACTTAATAATGAAACTAAATTTCATGGATTCGGCATGAAGAAAATGGAATATGGACTTCCCTTTGGTTGACATTTGAGTCATTTATGTTGCGTAGTAATCGCTAATAAGGAAGCACTCAGTAAGTTCCATAAAGATAGAACAGGTTGTTTAGCAAATGTTGTTTCTCTATGTGAATCATCTGCGGATCAAATTTATGGATTTGACTGGAGGAAACCATTACCTTCATATCTAGTCCAGCAAGTTTGGCAGGCCTCTCGCTCCACCATGAAGCTAACTGTTCCAAAGTTGCTGCATATTTCCTCCCATAAGACCATGTCACAGGAAGAACAAACTGTAAATGTTGTTGACAGGATGTCACTTAGTCTCCAAAACCAATAATAATAATAAAACCAACATTTTGAAGAAAATAAACAATCCCATTAAAAGTCCAAAATTCGTCCGACTTTTCTCCTGCTAGGAGGGTATTGCATTTGTTATAAACTTACAGCATTGACAGTCCTACAAAATTGGTGCATACAATTTTGGTTGGCTAATACCAGTCATTTACATGAACCAATTTTCACTCATGAATGAAAAATACACCAACCTGCAAAGATGAAATGCCACCCCATGCCCTTAAGAAGTTACCATCATTTAGGAGTTTGAGTTCTGGCACTGTTGGTGAATGATCAGAACTTAACATGTCAATATGTCCTTCCTGAAATGAAAAGGGAATCAAGGTTTGCCAAATGATGGTTGAAAGAGAATATGTACATCAAGGAGCTGCAAAATACCTTCAAAGCTTCCCACAGTTTTTTTTTATTTGCTGCGTCACGGATGGGTGGAGCACACTTAAAACGAGTATCCCCATCAGGAATCTCTTCAGCTGAAAATGCTAAATAATGAGGGCAAGTTTCAACAGTTATGCTGTCACCGCTTGATCTTGCTCCCTGTACAAAACAGAAAAATGAGAATGATATTCTTATTTCTTTACGAAGAGCATATATCAGCTATTCAGCAGTTAAAAAGGGCTGTGGAAGTGTGCTACAAGGCTACCATAGGGGATTAAAAAAAGGTTAGTTAATTCAGTTATAATGGCAGTTGCTTCAAACTAAATTCTTAAACCAAAACTGAAGGGAAGCTAGATGGTCATAATTATGTTTAAGCATTTGTGGGTTACATCAATTAACTGCAAAGAGTATCTCCTTATATAGAAAGAATGTAATTCAGCATAGTTATCCACAAGTGGGGGTAGTCTATGGGATGGTGGATTTATAGAAGACAAATCAGAAGTTGCATCTTCATCATACATATAAAAGAGAAAATATGTTTACCTTAATAAGATCTAGGGAAGAACTTGCATCAGACAAATGAACAATATGAAGATGAGCTCCTTCTGCAGGGCCACCAGTTCTTGTGTCTGTTGTTACAGTTAAGAGATCTCTTATGGCAGCTTCCTCCCTAGTAGAGAGAGAGAGAGAGAGAGAGAGAGAGAGAGAGCATATGAAAAGATTCCTTTGAATGGATAATAACTAGAAAGGCATTGCACAAACTTCAAAAAAAAAAGAAAAAGGAAAATTACAGATTCACCCCTTGCTACCAGCAAAAAACACTTTGCACCTCTGGACTATCAATTGTGACACATTGATCCCCTGTACTATCAATTTGTGGTAGATTACACCCTTCTGTCAGCCAATTGGACATCTGCTTAACATAAAGAAAGTCACGTGCATTCATACATTTACTTAATGTCGGTAAAAAATACCTTCATGTGAATGAACTTGACTTTCTGTCTATTAAACTTATGTCTAGTTACTTACAGATCGAAGGGTACAATCTGTCGCAAATTGACAGTACAGGGGGTCAATGTGTCACAAATGATAGTTCAAGGGTGCAAAATATTTTTCGCTGATGGTACAAAGGGTCAATTTGTAATTTCCCCTAAACAAAGGCCAGCAGTATGCATACATACATATCTTTTAGTTCCAGTAGAAAAGTATATATGAAGTAATATATCCTAATTGTTAGCTTACTTCTTGACAAAAAGAAACTCTTAAGCAACAACTTACATTGAAGGAGGCCGAGTCTTAAGATATGTTGAGTAAGATCGAGGATCATCAATACCATCTTTCAATTCCAGGTTGCTTTCAGTATCTTGTTGAACCTCTGCATGTACAAGTAAAGGTCTTCTGTATTTTGCCAGTACAGACAATCCTGCCTACAGAAGAGAATTATTGAAATCCATGAGCAAAACAGACTTAATGATATCAGCATTGCAAAATAAAGGGACTCAATTCCTTAAAAAAAACATCACAACATCCCACCCTTGAAATTATTTGTATGATGAAGTAAACGTTGAGCATCCACAAAATTAAGGCACTGTTTGGATTTACTTTTTTAAGTGCCTATTTGATTTTAGAAGTAAAAAAGCAAAAAATAAAATAGTAGTGTTTGGTTAAAATTTTATTAAGTACTTTTTGTTAAGTAAAAAAGAAAAATTACCCCTTTAAGCAAGAAGCAAACCAAAATAGCTTTTAAAAGCAAAAATCTAATAACAAATTGAAGCTCTAAAAAACCCGATGCCGTCTTCTCCACCCAAGGCTCATCCTCTCCACTTGACACTCGACTCTCAAGGTATGCACCGTCTCTCTCTCCTCTCTCTTTCTCTCCCCTCTCCTCTCTCATTTCTCCTCTCCTACACTTTCAAGTTCTAACAGCAAAAAGTATAGTCACTGTTTGGATTTGCTTTTTACTTATTTAAAGCAAAAAGCGAAAAAATAAAAAAGAACCTTTTTTTCTTATTAAAAATATTAATCAAAAGCAAATCCAAACGGTGCCTAAATGTCACTAGAAGCAAAACTACACAAATATAGTATCTCTTCCATGTGTGAAAATAAATGATCATATACAATGAAGAAGTTATAAATGTACTAAATAAATAAGAACATCAGATTTATCATCTGAATTCCATAACAAAATATCATGAAGCAAACCTTAATATGACTGGCATTTGTCATGGGAAAATCATTGATCCCTGAAGGACACATAAAAGACTACAAAAACAAGAAGAAAAAAAAAGTCAGATGGAACTTTGATCTTCAAAAAACACGAATAAAATAAAAAAATTGGTTCAGTCATTGTGTAAATAAACACCAAATGCACACCTTATGGTGCTAAGAAAACAAATGAATAAATAATCAATCATAGTCATTTAAAATGATCTGCAGTGAGGGTGTCACCAACATGATAGCCTGAGTGCAGTGTGAGATGATGGAAAGAGGGTGACATCAATATTGAAAATACCTCCTTAGGGTAGAGTGTGTCCTAATTTATGGATGAATGTCTCTGTGCAAGTATTCATGCATTTATGCTTATAAATATAGATTGATTTATTGTAAGTATAAATATTACAAGATGAAAATATGTAGTTGAATGGTTGTTGGCCAAACTTCCATTTCCAGGATCTAAAATCAAAACCCAACAAGGTTACATATTGATTTTGAACAATTTTCAGGTGAACTTGTGGGAGTGCCAAGGATATGCTCTTAGGAGACTAGGGGTCGATGGATGGGTGGCGGATCACTGCCAATCCTTGGCTTGAGAGCAACTTTGTCACCCCTCATAAGCAACTCATTAATCTGATAATAGAGAAATGGCAAAGTGAATACAATCATATATCAGGATTGGCAATCATTCTTGTTAACTGACTCCAATCCACAATCTCAGTTATGGTCTGTTTAGATGAGGGATTTGGAGGTGAGAAATTTCAAAATCCCCAATTCTCCTATTTGGGTTAACAGGCAAAGGAATTTTAAAATTCTTGAAGGGATTTGAAGAGATGAATTGGAGAGCCCCACACTGCAACTGCCACCACTACTGCCACCACCGCAACCTATTGGATTAATAGCCTGTCATATCATCTATGCCGATATTGCATGAAAAATCATTGACTACTTCCCTTAAATTGTGTGTGTGTGTACCATACATAAATTTTTTTTTTTAAAAAAAAGTATCAAACCTATCATGCAAATGTGATTAATAGCCTGTTATATCATCTGTGCAAGTATTGCAGAAAAAATCATCGATAACGTCCCTCAAATAGTTACCTTCAAACCTAGAACACCAGCACTTAGAAGACCCTCCAAAGCACTTTCATTGAATGCATTTTCAGGAACTAGGCCTCCCCAGAAACCTGTTAAGAATGAAGTTAAGAAACACCAAGTCCTCAAATTATCAGTAAGCTAAGGTAGGTTCCAAGAGCATACCAACATCAATATAGATTCTATCTTCTGCAGCATCGATCTATTTTGCAGACGAGCAAAAGATTACAAGAAAAAGCAATAGTTAGTCATATACATCTACTCCAGAAAAACAAACTAAAAAATAAAATAAAATAAAAATAATGATAAGCACAAGCTCACAAGGACGATAAGAAAAGTAATAGATCTACCCAGAAACAGGCTTTAAGTTATGCAGGATGAACTTGTTTAAATTACAAGCATTTCTCACTGTCAGAAACAACTAAATGGGCTTTAATCCAACTCCCCATACCTTGAGTTTTAGAGTTTCTTCAGACACAGTTGAGGGCTGACTATTTAAAGGCATGTCAATCAATGTTGTTATACCACCTGTTGAAACAGAGTTGCACTAGTGAGATATAAAGTCCTAATGTCCATGGATAACCTGAAGAAGATCAATTAAGAATTCTGCATTATAGATTCATTTCCAAGAAATCATCTTTAAACAAGAACAGATATAAAGGAGCAGAAAGACAAACCAGCAGCAGCTGCTTTAGTCCCTGAAGGAAACCCTTCCCATTCAGTTCTTCCAGGATCATCAAGATGTGCATGCCTGCAATGGACATAATCAAAAGAATTTAAATTCAGAGAAAATATTAAGTTAATAAGTAGTTCCTCTTTCCATTGAAACCATTTTCTGCATCTGTTTCAATCTCCCAAATAGCATGGCATGAACTAACAACATCATAAAGAAATCAACCACAAGGAAATGGTTTCTGCATCTTACACATCAATCAAGCCAGGCATGACAACAGCCTCTCCATAATCGATCACTTCTGTTCTCCCCACACTCCCACGCCAATCCGCTTCTTTAATTATGGATAAGATGTTCCCTTCCTTTATCTCAACTGCCCATTTCAAAATATTAAGAATGATTAAACAGTGTGTGGAAAGAAATCGAATTAAGGTTTAGGTTAGTGCAAACAAGGACGATCAATTAGGACCTTTACATGCTAACGAATACAATTATATTCAAAAAAACAAAAACGTATAGCTATTGATTGTTTCTGTTCTGAAAATTGAGTTCAGATAAATAAATAACCACAAGTTTAACTAACCTGCACCAGATATGACCCCTTGTGGTGTCACAATGCGCTTGCTGGTTATCCAGTAATGGTTATCTGGAATGAGGCTGCACTTACTCTGAGAGAGCTGTAGAACAAATATTAAAATTTATAAGAGAAATTTTCAAATCTAATAACAAAAGAAAAAAACATGAGAACGCTAATACTCTGTTTGGTTAGTGAGAAAATATAGTGCAGGGAGATATATTTAAAAAATTTAAAACAAAAACCTCCACTTAACTGAGCCAAACACTTTTCAGTGGAATCCTGGTATTGTGACTACAACAAAAAAAATGCCAAACTTAACTATTTGTCTCAGCCTGGTGAGTTTATCATTTTCTGGAAACCAAATTCAATACAACCCGTAACAGAAGATTCAATATTTCATTTTCTTTTCGTTTCTTTTCTTTTCCCCAGTTTTCTCAGAAACCAAACAGAGGGTACAAAAAATTCTATAAGATAATATGTAAACTCGGGAAGAGAAAATTCATATATATATAGCAAACTGCAAGTAATTAGCATTCAATGAACAGAGCAATGCAGGGTAGTAAGTGAATCAAACCTTGGAGGAGCTTTTCATGTAGAAGAGTACAAAAGATGCAAGCAGTGCTAGCAGAGGCAAAATCCTCCATTTGAGAATTTCCATCTCTGCTAACACCTCTCTCTCTCTCTCTCTCTATATATATATATATATATATATATATATATATATATTATTATATATGTGTGTGCTGGGAGGCCTTTGGTCTTTCCCAGCCTCAGCTTGTCATGAAGATACCAGAATCTTACCTACCGTTCCCTTGTAACTGAAAAAATAAATTTGACAAAATAGAAATATTGCATGTGCTTATCCTATACTCATGTTTTGTCAATCCTCAATAACTACTAAAATCTTTTTTTCCAACTTGACAAGATACTAGCTTGTTCACCTTTTTATCCCAAACTTGACAAGGTATTTTTTGTTAAGGGACATTCTGGCCAGCTTGTACACATTAGACTAAGTCTCATCTTCACTTCAAGAGGATTCATAAGAAATAATTTTCGTGCGGCCTGATTCTAAGAAGTTCGAAAATTCCATTCAATGATATCCGAGTTGAGGGAACCACTTGAACAACTCCTTTAAACTAAGGTCAGTGTTGTGGGATTTCAATAAACCATTTAATGTGAGAGCTATCATGGAATCTTTACATTATTATTTTTCCTTTTTTTTGTTAAAGAATCCTTACTTTAGTAACATATCATTTTTTTTTTCCAACAACATATTATTTAACAACAATGTTTTCCCACCCAGGGGCAGAGCTAGGATTTTATTTTAGGGGTGCCAAAATTTTAGAAACTAAAATTTTCAACGAATACACTGGTTTCCAAATTTTTTTTTTTTTTTTTGATATTTTCTTTTGAACAATTCATTGATTATAAATTATTTTTCCCTCAATAGCTCCAATTAAGGACATATTTGGAATAAGTGTGGGTGCCAAGAGAGTATCTCTTGTATTTTATCACAAGTAAATATATGTATAATAATATAACATATATATAATATATTAATTTTTGAAAATTGAAGGGGTGCCATGGCACCCCTTGGGCTGGCTGTTGCTCCGCCCCTGTTCCCACCCATCTATTAATTTCACTCATTTATATTCTTACTCATTTTAGTCTCTGCATATAATGTGTCATTCACATCAACAAAAATAATATTTATTTATTTAAAATTATAGAGATATTTAATCCATAATCATAAGGAGGTGAACTAATATTTTTGTCTTTTAAATATAATGAGATAGTGATAAGGTGGCAATGCCAATTTAGCTCCCACCTCAATTAAAAAATTAAAAATAATAGAAAATAGAGGCATTTTTTTCAAATATATATATATATATATATATATATACCAAGTAGATTGTAAATGAAACCGTCAATAAAAAAAAGGAAAATGATATCACTTTTACTGACATTTTGTACATGTGATCATTGTAAAAAAGGTTGAGGATCTAACCGATATCTTTTTCAAAATACACCATATATTTAAAAATAAATATAATAAAAAGGTTAAGTTTTAATTTTCTTATAAATTTCTTATGCATGGAACACTTATCGCTAACAATCCCGACCTAATCTGCATATATTGACATAAGTTATATATGCATGAAATTCATAAATAATTGTTAGATGCATATTTTTTTAAAACTGTTTGTTGACTTAGATACTGATTTTCTTAGTGACATTTTTAATTAATCAAACATTGAATCACTGTGATTTTGAGTAAACATGACATGCACGAGTATAATATATAATAAATTTATTTATTTTTCAAAATATATATCTCACAATTGTTTATAAATTTTATGTTTACATAAACTTATACAAGTGTAAGTTGACTTCATTATTTCCATTCATTTATACTTTTATATATATATATATATATATATTTTTTTTTTTTTTTTTATTTTTTTTTTTTTTTCCTTTTCTTGTGAATCTTTATTTTGATTTTCCTATTGTGTCACGGAGTGGCCTTCTTCATTTTGGTCCCACGGGTTGATGAATCTGTAAGGGAAGCTATGTTCTCGCGGGTGAAATATCTACGTCCTCGACCAACTAGATAAGTCCACATGGACCAATAAAAAATAGATAAGAAGATTGTCCAATCATATTGCACCAATGAAGTAGGTAGGATAGATTCGTTCAGGTGTTGTTATCACTGCTCATTTCATATAGAAAGTTACACTCGATAATCGGATCCTATTTGCACTGGGCAGCGAGATTCCCACCTCAATTTGTCATATAGTGGAATAAACTTTTAATCCCACTCGCGTTTGGCAGAGCGTGAAACTCCAACCAATCACACAGCCAGGACTGTGGGAAATCAAATTCTCGATGGCTGAAAGACTGAAGTCTTATTCGCTCGTGTAGTCCACTCTCTTCGCTGGAGCTTAGGAATAAAATTTGTTATTAAATATTTAATTATTTCAATCCTTTCAGTGGATTCAAAGTGGAAAATATTTGGTCGGATTCCAAGAGGTCCAATCACCGAATGCCACCTAAGTATTTAATAAAATGCCGAGAATTTCAAAAGGGAAGTCTTAATTTCCAATGAAATGATTATTATCTAAATGTTTGACTTAAAATGATATCATTTAACTATATCTCTATCATGTTGATATTTTCATTGAAATTTACAATATTTCTAGATTCCTATAGATAAGGTTTCCACATCAATGTCTCATCAAGCATTTTCAAAATATTAGGTCTAATTTATCTTTCATCAATAACATTAGGTATATATATATACAGAAATGATACAGTCAGGCTGCTTCTGATCATCCTCATTTAGGGGATGATGCAGGTCACCGTTTCACATTTCGACCGTTGGATTTCCTATTCATACAATGCTTGTCATGCCCGCAAAAAATCACAGTGATCCGACGGTTGATTTCTGAGAAAACTGACTTTGAAAAAAACTGGAAAAAAACTGCCATTTTTTATTTTTTGAATTCCAATTTTTCTCAAAGTCAGTTTTCTTAGAAACCAACCGTCGAATTACTGTGATTTTTTGCAGGCATGACAAGCACTGCATGAATAAAAAATCAAACGGTCAAAATGTGAAACCGTTACCTACATCACCCCCTAAATGGGGGTGACTGGAAGCAGCCTGACTGGAAGCGGCCTGACTGTATCATGACTGTATATATATATACAGGAATGTTATTGTCAAGTGCGCTTGATGCAAGATGCATCAAGTGACCTGCTATAGGTGGAGTTGTAGACCATATTTTAAAAAGGTGACCGTTGGATTAGATATTCATCTTATGAACGTTATGCCTGCCAAAAATCACAGTAATCCGATGGTTGGTTTCTGAAAGACTTAGTTGTGAAAATACTGTAACTTTTTTGTTCTTAAAAATATCACCATTTTTTTATAATCAATAATTTCTGAAACCGACCGTCGGATCATTGTGATTTTTGGCAGGCGTGACACTCATAAGAAGAATATCTAATCCAACGGTCACATTTTCAAAATATGCTCTACAACTCCACCTATAGCAGGTCACTTTATGCATCTTGCATCAAGTGCACCTGATAATAGCATTCCTCTCTCTCTCTCTCTCTCTCTCTCTATATATATATATATATATATATATATATTTTTTTTTTTTTTGCTTTACTTTAAGACTGTATAAATAGATAAATAGATTACTATAATTTTTAGTATGCATGATATGCATAAGAAAATTATAAAATCCAACAATTTGTTTTTTCAAAATATTTATCTTACATTGACTAAAAATTATAGTTCTCACGTAAACTTATATATGTGTATCCGTAAGAAAAGAATTGTCAACATATAATACAATTTCATAAATCTAGCAAGCTTTGGCCTAGGCTTTTTTAAAGAATAAAAGGCGTGAGTGTCTACTACGACCAACTAATACACCACTAGTACTCTACATGAATTTGTGAGTTACTAGACTACTTACTAAAATTATAAAGTTGTTTATGATTCTAAAAATTAGACTAGACTGGGTCTAGTCTCTTAATATTATGATTTTATAATTCGATTGAAATTTTTATTTTTATACCTCGTTGATGCTGAAAACTCATCCACAGTTAAGGTCCTTGTGTCCTATAAAAATGAGAAAGAACCATGGATGAGTTTTGGGGTATCGTTGTGGTACTGGTCTCGCTTAACTTCTTTCCATCTCCTTTTCTTTCTCGTGATGGTCATCTCTCTTTGATATGTGATGTCGCTGAGGATCTCTAGCGAAATTCCAACAAAGAACACCACTCTGGTCATCTTATCCGATGTACATTTTCTGATGGTCAGGACCTGTGTATTTCCCAACTGTTCAACCATTTTTCGAATTGACTTAAACCCGTGAATAAAAATCAAATCATTAATTTTCCTTGATTTGGTTTCTATGGATATATTTGATGGCTGTTTGTTTGTGGATTTGTTGTCGACGTTACTGTTTTAATATAATTTAATTTGTGAAATTTTTTTTCTTGCATTTTCTTAGCTGCCAAACAAGGTTATTTGGGGGCATTTTGTTATTTTGGAAGTTAGGGTCAGTTGGGAGTGAAAGGAATGGTGATGTGAAACAAATGGCAGCTGCAATTTTAGGTGCTAAATTTGGTAGCTTGGACTGCCAAAATCAAAATTTGGCATGAACAATGGCACAACATTGGAGCTTCTCTAATCGATTGCATTTTGCATTCTTTGATAACTTCATTTACGGGTCGATTGATGATGGGTGATTAATGAGTAGTATTTTTAAGAGAGTGTTTTGACAAAAATGCAAAAACAAAAGGTCCGGGTCGAAATTATAAATTGCAAAAAGATAAGGGGGTTCTTACAAAATCCCCTCACACAAACGAGTCCATTTACTGTGTAGTCGTGTAGAACCGCAAGCCAATGATGTGGACCAATAAAAATCTCCTGAAAGTACACTTGAATGACCAAAATACCCTTCTATTGACTCTTATTACCAGACCGACCCCCTTCCCTCTCGTCTCCTGTGGTTAGTGACGTGAGTGAGAGAGGGAGAGCGGCTAGACAGAGGGAGAGCGAGAGGGAGAGATTTGTCGAAGAACAATGATTCCACAGCAATGGACGTCCCCATGTGGAAATCAATGTACGAACAAATACGCAGCTCTCACGCAGATTCCATGTAAAGCATCTCCTTTTAATTCCTCCCGTTCTCTCTCCCCCCCCCCTCTCTCTCTCTCTCTCACACACACACACACACACACACATCAACAATCTCTCAATGTTTCGTGCTTAATTTGTTCTTAGATTCGTAATATTTTGAAATATTTGATTGATGTGTTTAGATTCGCTGCAGTTTCTTCTTCACTCCAGTTTCTCATATATATGTGTGTGTGTGTACCCCTCCCCTCCAAAAAAGGAAATATTTCTGAAATATTTATGTGTGGATTGTGAAAATTTTGTTCAATACATTGATTTTTTCTGCAAATACTGAGGCCATTTTTGTGCTATTGGTGACTTTACTGGTAATGGCATATGAATCCTAATCCCATTTCATTCAAGTGTGTTAGAAAATTTATGCCAGGTGCCTAGGCATTTTGTTTTTGTTTTTGTTTTTTTTTTTGGTTGAGCAATTGTTCGCCTAGTCATTATTTGAAATATTTTGAATTGGAACTCCCATGGTATTCCAGGTGGATGCCTAAGTTCAATTTCCTACTAAATAATAGCCTATTATGACATATAAAAGGTAGATAGATATGGAAAATATATTGAAATATTCATGCCTTTTATTGTTTGGTGAAATGGTAAAAGTCTCAGTCTGCCGCGTTAAAGCAAGTTTGAGTCTTGGGAGTGACTACATTGTACAATATTGAAGGCTAGGACTATATATCTAGCTCACTCCAATCTGTCGTATGTTTTCCAAACCTTATCTTTTTACACGATTGATATGGGTTGGTGTTCAGACTGATTGAACACCCTCTTGGGACCCGCTTTGGTGGGACCAACACTGGGTAATAGCCTCTTTTTCCAATTGGGGTGCTATATGAGTTGCCATTGCCAAAATTTGGCATTGGCACCCAAATAACTTGCTCCAATGGGGTGCCATTTGGAATGCTAAATTTTGGCAATGGCACTCTTTGGTGCCAAATTTGGCACCTCAAATGGCATTGCCATTTGTGCCATGTCATACTTTCTCTTCAAAAAGATGAAAAATGCCAAAATATAATTTGTGCCATGTCATACTTTCCCTTCAAAAAGGTAAGAAATGCCATAATATAGCATGGATGCATTGGAGCACATAGGTGCCAAATTTTGACTTTGGCACTTCAAATGGCATGAATGCATTGGAGATGCTCTTATTATTATTCATGATTAAAAAGTAGGAATGGATACAAGGAATCAAAGAAAAGTTTCCAACCAAGTCTTAAATCTTAATTCAAGGAGAAGGGTATCCATTTACTCTCTCCATTTGGAGTTATTTTGTTATTATTATTATTTTTTTATGTTTGTAATGGATTTGTATAATTTATGGTAATTAATATCCCATTTGATAGAAATAAATCTTTATTGCTCATTTTTTATATTTTGGTTTTTCCAAATTTGTGACGTAAACATTTAATTGCACTACTTATTTTGATAATATTGTTATAAATTAGTTAGGTGTATAATAGTTGTTGGATTTTCATTACTTCATGTTTCATTCCACTGCTTCTTTTCATTTTGTCTTATTTTCTTTATTGTATGCTGGTCACTCTATACTATTAAGAAGGCACTGGTTTGGTCTATTCTTAATGAAGTTTCAAAAACAATAACCTGAAATCTCTCCTCTATCCCATTTAAGCTTATAACAGCCCATGTCTCTATCTCCCCCTCTCTCTATCTCTATCTTTCTATCTCTATCTCTAGCTCTTTTTATCTACTTTTGCTTCCTGGAATTCAATTCCATGTGTGTACTTTTACTATCAAAATATGCTTTACTTATTATAAAGTTCTCTTCAATATTTTTGGCAATCCACAATAAATTGCCCAGAATTGTGTCATTAGTAACTACATTAACAATATTAATGTAGCACTGTCATATACTATATATGAGAGTTTGTGAATGAGACGTGCCTTGGCCTATCACCTATGTGCCTGCGCTTGCGCTTAGTTAACCAACAAGGCTGCGTCTTACCCTCTCCTAAGCATTTTTGGCAACTACAGTCCATGTACTAGCCCATCTTGTTGATTCAAATTATTTAACCATTTGGAATATGTGCCAAATTCTTTGAGATTTTAAATATTTTTTGGATTATTAGTTTAATCTCTTAATAGAATCAATAGGCATAGTGACAGGAATTTAAAACCTAATTTACTGTTATGGTACAATGGTGCTCAGTTTGGATTCAGTGTTTCTGAAATTTTCACAAATAATATTGATTATGTCAAAATTAAAGCTATAGGAACCTTATTTATTGTTATGGTATAATCATTATCATTTTGGATTTAGTGTTTCTGAAATTTTCATAATTAAATATTAATTATGTCAAAATTAAAGCTATCAATTGGATCTCTAAAATATTCCATTTGGGGTCTTGCAGGGAGGGTATTTTGCAAAAAGGGCTGTGACTCTGATGGAGAGACATGGGAGGAATGTAAGTCTTACTCTGTTGTGTTCCTCA
This sequence comes from Hamamelis virginiana, assembly GCA_017140935.1. Classification (NCBI taxonomy): domain Eukaryota; kingdom Viridiplantae; phylum Streptophyta; class Magnoliopsida; order Saxifragales; family Hamamelidaceae; genus Hamamelis; species Hamamelis virginiana. The sequence goes on from JAESVK010000248.1 coordinate 193,904, forward strand.
GTTCCACTTCTAAACTGTTTTACATGATAATTTATGTTGCCCGTTGTTTGGAATTTAGAATTGAGAATTGTGAACCTTGGTTACCATAAAAGGTTTACATCATCATTCATTGTTTCCAAGTACAGTAGAACAATGGCAAAGCAACTCCCAATGCATAAACACTTTGGTGCTTCATGAAATTTTCAAGGAAACAAAGGTCCAAGTGGACTGGGATGAAGATATGGGCAGCTTACAATTTGGATCTATTTGTTTCAATAGGGAAAAAGAATAAGGAGAGAAATGCAACAAGGCATGTTAATTGTGACATGCTATTTATTGAAGCAATGCACAATAATGGTGCATGCATAGCATTAGCCTATATTCTGGTAAGTGTTACATTCTCCATTTTAGAGAATTACAGAATGCTACATTTAGTCTCTGGTTAGTGAACTGAATGTCTCACCTGTAACTCTAGATGTATTTGGGTCCCAAAACAACACATCTTCTTTGCAAGTTCCTTTCAATTGACTTCTCATTTAATAAGGGCCCAACAAATTATTTTAGCCATGGACCTCAAGTTGTGAGTTGTATATTTAATGTATTTTTTTTCTTTATTTCATTAAGGGTAGTTTAGCCAGTGCCATCTAGGTTTGAGTAGTTTCAGTCTTGGCTAGCATCGTCCTCTTTGCCTAAGTCTCATGCTTCAGCTTTATCTTTTGTTCACCTAGATTTGCATAGTTCTGATTCTTCAGGTATCCCTTCAACTACTTGAATTTTTTTATTTTTTTTCTTCTCGTCATATGACTCCACACTTGTGTCTTCTTAGTAATTGTCCACCACCATTTTCACCTATCGCTATTGCCACTACAAATGGTTCTTCTATGCATGTTCATTCCGTGGGTTCTGTTCTTCTTTCCTCTAGCTCTTCTTTATCTATTCTAGATGTATTTTATGTCCCTCAATTGTTTGTTAGTTTACTTTCTATTACTCAGTTGTCTGACTCTGGGTTTGATGTATTGTTTTCTTCCTTTCATTTTGTTGTTCAGGATCAGACGTTCAAGAAATAGATTGGGACCGGTCGTAGAGTTTGTGATTTTTATGTCGTTAATTGCTTGCAGATACCTCATACCAATGGAAAGTCGTCCTTCAGCTTTGTCTTCTTTTTATTTAAATGATCAGTCGTCTCCTTTTTACTTTAGGCACTCAGGGTTAGGTCAGGTGTCTGGTGACTGGTAAAAGGTCTTGTCTGGTCAGTCAAGTAAAGTGTCTGTTGATGATATTAGTGAATGTAGTGGCTGCAAATTTGCAAAAATGACAACTTTATCTTTTATTAAAAATATCCTTGTTTTTTATTCTTCCTTTTCTATTGGTTATACTGATGTGTCCTCCTCCTATTGTTACTAAAGGTGGTTCCTTATATTATGTTTCTTTTATCTATTATTATAGTAGATTTTGATGGTTGTCTCTCATGTCCCATAAATATGAATTATTTCGATAAGGAATTCCACTTCATGGTATAAACTAGTTTTCTGTTCCTATTAAAATTCTTCATTCCAATTTAGGGGGTAAATTTTATATAGCTGAATTTATTGTGTTCCTTCTCACCTTGAATACTATTCATCATTCCTCATGTTCTGGCACCCCTGAGCAAAATGGTGTACCTTTGGATGATCTTACCTTATATTATTAGCTGATTGGAAGTTTAGTTTATTTCACTGCGAGTCGTCCTGATATCACCTATACTATCCATGTTCTTTGTTAGTTTGTCTCTACTCTACTTACCACTCATTGGGCAGCATTATTACGTATCTTACATTTGTTAGGGGTATTGTCTTTCAGAGCTTATTTTTATCTTCCACTTCGGCCCTTGACTTTGTGGGCCTATGCTGATTCTAATTGGGCTGTGATATCAATGACTGTAAGTCTGCTACTGACTTCTATATTTTTCTGGGTGATTCTCCTCTCTCTTGAAAAAGCAAGAAGCAAATTGTTGTTGCTCATTCCACTACAGAGGCCGAGGATCGTTCTATGGCTTAGGCTACTACAGAGATTGTTTGGCTTTGTTGGCTCCTCTCTAATTTGGGAATTAATCTCTCCACTTCAATTCCTTTATATTGTGACAATAAGAGTGCTAACTAGATTGCTCACAACTTTGTCTTCCATGAGTGCACTAACTAAACACATTGAGATCATCTGTCACCTTGTTTACCAACATCTTCAGTTATGGACTATTTCATTAAGGGTAGTTTAGTATTTTCATTCGTGTAAGATTTTGTTAATAATAGTCTCTTTGTACCTTCTGTTATTATGATGGAACAAGATTGCTGCTACTTTGGCTTCTCTCTCTAGAAAGCTTTCAGTTCTGGATCAACACTATATGAATTTGTTAGACTTGTGAAGAGCAGTTAAGAATCTTGGTAACCCGTTTTGGTTCATGAATATATTGGGTTAGGTCTAAGCTTGATCTATATCATCATGCTGGAGCAGCTGGTTAGGGTATCATAAAATAGGAGTACTAGCTCATCAGACTCGATGTGGTATCATTGCTTAAACCGAACCAACATGTATCTTCTTTTTTATTCCCTTTCCTCCTTTTTGGTTGGTAACTAGTTGTGCTTTTGTAAATTAATGATAATAAGAGTCCATAATTTTGGGCAAATAGTCATGATTTTGGGAGGCCCAATATGCAGTTCACTTGCTTATTTCAGCTCTGTGCTGTTAATGTCTTTTAAGGCATTTCAGGGCCCCATTAAGTTCTCTGACATATCATCATTTAGCTTGCCTAAATACATATAATACTTCAGATTAATGATAATGAATTGGTTTAGTATTTACAGTATTCTTCATCGATGAACCATTTCATATAATTTTCTTGTTGATTCTAGACCTTAGTCAATAGGATTTTTTGACCTCCAGGCTTGGCCGAGTGCAATGAGATATGCTATAAGGATCCTGTATTCAAGGACCAACAGTGGAGTGCTTACATCGACCGTTCTCCTGGAGCTGCCAACTACTCAGAGGTATTTGTCTTCTAGTTGTGTTTCTTTCTTACTTTTTTGCATCACACTGAATTTGTGATTTTAATGATAGAACTGTATGGTTGATGTGCTTGAAACCCTTGTATGAAGCCACCTGATTGAGACACGCGTTGCTTCATTTTGGTGTCCCCTTAATGTGCATCTCTGACAATTATATAGAAGTTAATTTTGCTTGCAAAGAAAGTTTTTAATTTAATGTACATTTTCTGAGCACATGTACTTTTATATCTGTGTAAATATTTGTAATTCTTGTAGTTTTAGATTTTTAATTTTCCTTTCACCATTCCTTTCCAATACCCAATTGATAGTCTATCTTTTTAGTTGAGGCTCTAGACCAACTAATTGATTGACCAAGTCTTTTGCCATCTAATGAATCTCATTCATGTGAATAGGCAACTACTTATGACCATGCAAAAGAACACAAAATTCTTTTGGAAAATGTTCTATTAATTTCAAGATCCAAAAGCTTATTTGGCATTTTCAAATTCTGAGCTTCTTGGATTATGTTTGTTGAATATTGTAACTGGTAAAGGATTTAATAATGGTAATTATAACGGTCTTATAATAATTATTAATGGAAAATCTTCAACCATTGCATTGCAATGGAACCCTAACTTTGGGATTTTTAATTTTTAGTTTTTATTTTTATAATCAATGTAGTGGTCTATATTTTTTAAATCTTTTTTTCTTTTCACAACAGTTTAAAATCAATTTACTATATCAACTATTAAAGTGTTATGTTTAAAGATTGAGCTGAAAGTGAAAAGAATGTTAGTATTGTTAGGATCATAAATTTTGGCATCCTAATATACCAAACAATAACAGTGGTTAAGCACAAATAGGCATGGCCAGGCTTTAAATTTGAAGGAGAAAGCCAGCATCAAGTTTTAATGACATTAGTTCCCTTTCACATGACAAACATACACCTAATGTTGGTATGTAATATTAAAATTACAGCATGGTGCGGGAAGCATTGTATAAGTGATATATTTGGTCAAATAAGGTGGTGGAGCTTGCTGACCTTTCAGCATTTTTTATTTTTCCCTGACAGCGATGCATTATAAGAAAGCAATGAGTACAGTTCAAGATTGATGTGCTTCTTTTATAAATGCTATTATTATTATTGCTCCTTTTCTATACACAGGAATGCTTCCATGCTTGTGTGGCTGGCTGTGGTTATAAGGTCAGTTTGCTTTTGATGAGTTAAGCTTTTGGTTACGTCAAGTAATTTTCATCTCTAGGATCATGTAGGAGGTGTTGAATGAGAAAGTACTTCCATTATGAAATAAGTATGTGAATTTCCATATTCAACCCTCAAGTTCTGTGTGATAATTTGCTAGATGGTTACATGTAACCTCTTGTAGCAAGCAAAGAAATTCCATACATATGCTTCATGGGAAATAGAAGGCCTTATGCTACATTTGTGGTTGAATGATAAATGTAAAGGCTTGTTCAAAATGTTGGTAATTCTTCAAACTATATGCAATTTTTCAGAAATGATCCTGTCAGCATTTGCTGACTCTATGAAAGTCAGCAAACTGCCATTAGATCTCTCCCATGGCCGAGATCTAATGGCCATGGCAGTGTTTGCTGACTTTCATAGAGTCAGCAAATGCTGACAGGATCATATCTGTGTAAACATAAAGGCTATAATGGGGCTCATGATATCAGATC
>JAESVK010000248.1:198604-228305 GCA_017140935.1 Hamamelis virginiana
AAAATCTCAGATATCGATGTATTTTCATATGCTTAAACCTGAAACTTCTCTCTCGAGAATGGGGATATGTGCATGCCACCAGGCCACCAGGACATCTACGATGATAGCAGAGTTTTACTATCGATTTTGGAAAGTTTGTAAAAAGGCTTATTATGAGAAAAATATAATTGGCAAATAGGATGAAATTACTGCTGTCAAAATTGAATCCATTATTTTTCTAAAACTAAAGCGTTGCTTAATGACTTTACTGTTGACTTGAAATTTTTACTGTCGAAGCCTGCAGTTTAAATTATGTTCTTGATGATGAATTTGCATTAGGGGGTAAAAAAAAAAAAAAAAAAAAACTGAGTTGACACTGTTTTATGAATCTAATTAATATCGAGCCAAATTTGAAGGATTGATTCGAAGAAATTTAAAGTAAAAGAGTATTAAAATGAAATCTGTCACTACTTTAGGAATTGATTTGGAGTTAAAGTAAAATGAATTAAAGTGAAATCCAACCTAAATTTCAAAAACTTTTTCTTTAATCTATACAACTTTAAAATAAATCAATTTATATTTAGTTTGAAAAAAAAAAATATATATATATTTTTATTTTCTAATAACAGTAAGAGATTTACATCAAAATTTGATTTCCAAATTAAAAAATCAATTAAAATTATTTTTAAATACCTATATACCATCATTTTTAGAAGAGGAATTTGAATTCAAGACTTCTCATTTTAATTAAAATCGGTTAAGAATACGAGCCATTTGATTTCCATTCACTTAATGAATGATTCATCTCAAGATTCCAATCCAATGGTTCAAGGGTTTTAGCCGATTTTAGTTAAAATGAGGTATCCCTTGTAAGAACATTTTTCCTGAATTTAAATTATTATTATTATTTTAATAAAAAGTAAAAAAATTATTTTCAAATTTCAACTCATCAAAATTTCACATTTGCCAAACAAGTCATTATTGAACCCGTTTTGGGTAGCTACTCGCTAGTGATCAGCACACTTTTACAGAACACCAACGCAACCACATATAGAGGCGGGAGATCTCTTCGTTGCAATTCATCCCCCTTCGACTTTGTGAAACCCTAAATAAATCTTCTTCCGATAAAAAAGACTTCTCCAAAATGCCGCAGGTGAAGATCATCGCGAAGAATTTCATGGACATGGTCGCCTCTTTGCCTGCGATGAAGCTCGACAAACTCTACGAGAATACATTCATTTGCGAAGCCATTCTCAGGTCCTCAGTTTTCCTTTTTCTTCGCTTTGTGTTTCTTTTACATTCAAAATTTCATTTTGATCATATGTATTGATCAAAACATTACTTGAATTATTAATATTATTTGTTTTTTTTTAATAGATTTTAGACGCTGAATGTATAGATGATTGCCAATTGTTTCTCACAGTGTTTGGTTACTCAGAATTGGTTTTGATATGAATTTCCGAGAAAATATTGATTTTGCTTTGGAAGCTTTTGCGGTGGAATCGGAATTTTAGTGCAATCACAAATTCTTCGATAAATAAAGCTGCCAAACAGTGGAATTGGAATTTTTTGGGGCCTCCGATTCCAATTTCATTTCCTAGTCCAAGGCCGTTTATTTATTTTTCTCTGGGAATGGGACTGTATATAAATTTTTGAGTGGATTGGTGAACAAAATAGCGGCTTGGAGTCTTTATTATCGAGCGAAATTAGTTTTGATTGGAGAATTGTTGATAGGAAAGAGTTTTTGCTGTTTTTGTGTTCAGGTCGATGCCGCCTTTAGCCAAGAAGTATGTTTTACAAATGTTGTACATTGATATTCCAGTAACAGCCAAATCAATGGAGGAGTGGGTTCTTGCAGATGGGTTCTCTAAGCATAAAGTTGCGATTGATCGGTTGGTTCAACTAAGAGTATTTACTGAAACTGTTGACAGGTAAACAACTTTTGTCATGTAATTTATGCAATTTTAATCGCTTCCAAACATCGGACACAACTGATTTACTTGCTCTTGCTTACTAATAGCAAGTATTTTACAGCCCACCTTGTGGCTCTTTGGAAAATTTTAAGCATTTTCTTTCCCTTCTCTCATCCTCTCTTAATAGAAAATCGAGCCTTCATATTTGAGTAGTTATGTCATTGCTCCAATATCAATGATGAATAATGATAATCAGAAGAGAAATTGTGTGGAGTGTTCTTACCTCAGGAAAGTAGCACTTTTCCTTGCTGCTTCTCTTCTGCTCTTTGAAAGCATCCACGGCTCTTGGAAGTTGGCAATCAGCTATGAGATCTCTCAATCTTAATCTAGTTGTCAATATTCTTTCTTTGGTCAGAATAAGAAGAGAGATTCTGTACATTCTCAAGACATTGGGTTTTTTCATCTTTCCTTTTTTTTTTTTTTTAATTTTATTTTTATAATATGGGAATGAATCTCATCTCATTTCAATATGACTATATGAGGAATATTTACATAGTTATTTTTTCCATCTAAATTTACTCCACCTCGTATGGATCCTTAAAATAATTTGAGTCTTTTAGCGGTGCTGTCATTATCCTAGTCTTTATTTTCACATTGTAGGAGAATACTTTTGAATCCAACCCAGTACTATTTGTCTTTTTACTCAAGTTCTTCCTGTATTTGGCAGGAAAAAGGAAACCTCTTACAGATTAAATCCAACGTTTCAGACTAACCTCCAGAAGCATCTAATACATGGGTAAGTTTTTTATCCAAACATGTGACATTCATTTGTTGTACCAATTGGCTGCAGTTGATGTGCATCTTCCATGTGCACTTTGGATAGGGGGCAGGGGGGAGAGGGACTTGGAGGAACCAAAGTAGTGAGTAGTGACAGAAATTGATTACATCTGTTGTTCTGTATTTCCATCAAGGATCACTCATTTAGAGGGTTTAACCAAAATGTGTATTTTTCATTTTTACTACATCATTTTCTATGGAGTTCCATTAGTGTGTACGCTTGATTATTAAATCAATTTGCTTATGCTGACATGGTTCCCGCTGAAGACTGTATTGAAATGCCTTGTCTACATTTATCTATGATATGAATAAACCTGAAATTATGATTCTGCTATCAAAATATTTTGCTTATGACAAGCCCCAAGATATTTATACTTTAAGGCATAGTGTTTTGCTTGAATAGAGTTCCTATAGCATGACCTTTGAATTGTTGTATACTACAGTGGTGTTTTGCCGAGGGAACCAATGCCGTCAAATATTACTGTGAGGCTCCCGAGCTTGGAGGATCTAGAGGCCTATGCCCTTGAACAATGGGAGGTGTGAATGTCATCTAATTGTTTTTATTTTCTGTCTCATTTACACGTGTGTAAGGACAGTGTGGTCTAGTTGCCACTCACTACTGTAATATATGTGTTATTGAAACTATATAATTGGTTTCTTCATTTGGTCATTGTGCAGTTTCATGATATTTTAGGCTACTCTTTTTTATGACTTGCAATTGTGGTAAACCAGTGTTTCTTGCTGCATCTTATAAGCTCTACCCAAGCTGAAAAGTTGACAAACTTCAGTTCTTCTATGATGAAAGTTTTCCAACGAGGCCTTTTGAGTCAAAGGTCCTTCTCCCTCTTATCATTATTAGCTTTTGCGATGTACTCTAATTTCGCTTTTTTGTTTGTTTGCTTATTGACATGAAGAATGAGGACTCACTTACACTGTCATGCTATGTGTGTGCATGTCTTTTCTACAGAGAGAAGGAAGCTCCTAGATTAACTGTGAATGGTTTTCAGTTCTTGGTATGCATTATATTGCATAATGAGCTCTTGTATTTCTTATTATGCGTCTTATCATAAACTATATTGATCTGTATAAATTACAGCTGATGGATACAAATGCGCAACTTTGGTATATCATCAGGGAATATATCTCTAATTCTGAGGTATGGACTCTTGAGACTTCTTTTTTTTATTCTCTCTCGCTCTCTCTCTCTCTCTCTCTCTCTCTCTCTCTCTCTCTCTCTCTTGGTGAAACTCTCTTTAGACATTTTCTCCTTACTGGTGATCATGACAAGAATTTGAAAAAAGAAGAAGAAGAAGAAGAAGAAGAAGAAGAAGAAGTTAGGCCTGGTTTCTAAAGTATTTGAATATTATGTGACATTTGATCATTCTCGTTCGAGATTTCACGTCTATATTTTTATAAGATATTCATTTTCTTTTTCAGTATATATTTCCTGCTTCTGCATTCATAAATTTTCATGGTTTCTTTATTAGAGTCAATAATGACATTTATACCAAAGATTATTGGATTTTTTTTGTTTGTTTGATCAAAGTAGAAAAATACTTCTTGATTATGTTTATTGAAATACTAGGAGCTTGCTTTCTGTACTTTTTAATAATGCATGTTAAACTCAATAGGATTGTGCTACGTTTTCAGTTTAGCACTTTATAATACTTGATATTTATAACACATTTGGACTTTCTCATTTTGGTACAGGAGCGAAGCGTGGATCCTGCAGATTTGATTTCATTCCTGCTAGAGCTTAGTTTTCATGTCACGGGCGAGGTAAGAAAATTATTCCATTCTTGTAAACTGTGTTTTATTTGTTCTCATTCTTAGGTGGATGATATATGTTTTTTTCCTACTGAACATCGAACATTACTTTTATTAAAAATGACATGCTATTTGATTTTTTATTTTATTGATAGAAAACTTTTCCTGTCTTGGTGATACATATTCCAGTAGGGTTTTAAAGTCTTCTTGCAAGAAAGTTTCTGAAAGTAATTCCAGATCTCACATTGACATTGAATTGTTTGTTTTTTCACATGCTAGGCATATAATACAAACACATTGAATGAGGTTCAAAGAAATACGATCAAGGACCTTGCAGACTTAGGATTGGTCAAACTTCAGCAGGTGAATACTCTACAATTATTGTTACGGAGTGTGCTACTTATCACTTCATAGTAAGATAATTATTGCCTTACTACAATTTTGGTATATTTGCACTTGTCCAGGGAAGGAAAGATAGTTGGTTTATTCCTACTAAATTAGTGACCAATCTCTCTGTGAGCTTATCAGATTCATCATCACGGAAGCAGGTACTCTTTTGTAGAGTCATTTATATCTAAATTGCGCAAATAAATAGCTTTTGTTCTTTGCTGTTCATTTGCTATCGATTTTTCTTTATCATACTTGGCTTGTATAAGATGATTTTTTTTTCATCATTGTTTTGTCTACAAGTATTTTGCCTCACACCTTAATCTGATTCAATAATTTCAATTGCTCTTTGAATGCATAAATTTGGTCAATCATTTTAATTTGTATGAAAGATGGTTGAATTGGACTGACAGTTTGTTGACCTGGTTCAAGTTGATTGCAAAACGTAGTCCGGAGATTTCAGGGCCCTCATGAGTAGAAATTTTTAAGACTCATTATTTAGGCTGGGCCACAAATAGCATAGCCCAAGTTCCTCTGTATTATAAGTTTATAACTGTACCTGTATTTTCTAGCTCACTTGACCCAATAGGTTCTCGAACTAACCTAGGCACAGTTTCAAACTAGGTGTGCCAACGCCACCCCTATTTTTGAGGGAGCCTGGAAAGAACTCATGAATACGCTTGTTAGATACTCTTGTTCTATGGTACATGGGCTCTGCAGCCTGTCCTCAAGTACCTGCGTTGACGCAACACAACATAAGCATTGTTATGGGTATGGAACACGGTTTTGGACATGGAAACTACTCCAAAATCCAGTTGTTGTGTCTGATTGAGGGAGGATGAAGGAGATTGCCATTGTCATCACGGCTAGTGCTACTGGAGGGGTTATGGGACAAGGTTTTGGACATGGAAACTACTCCAAAAGTATCCTGAAATTGTGCTTGGTTTGAATTTTCGATCATTGAATGCTTCAAATTTATTTGGGCCAAAATGTTTCGATTTCATGTTGATATTTTTAGAATGTTGAACGTTGGTTTTAGCCTTTTTCCTTTGGGGAAAAATATTTACTTCAAGATGGGACAGAAGAAGCCTTGATACGGGATCTAATATTTAATGCTTTCCTACATATTAACTGTTTTGATCAAATTGTTCCAGTGTAGTACCCTTTAACTATTGACTTATGATGGATTGTGGGCTGTACCTTTCTAATTGGCCTGAATGCCATTTGTTAGATGATTCAGATTAGTTAGTCATTTTGTTGACCTAGGGTATCGCCTAGATGAGAGCTAGTTAGTGGTACTCATAATATCTCTGTACATGTACGACATGTAATTTAAAACTTAAACGGAGTTGCCTCCTGTTTCTTCTATAAACCTTCAGTCATGATTTTGCACTATGCTATCTCATTTTTCAGCTTGTAATAGTAAGTATCCTTTTATTCCCTCTCTTTTATTTTATTTTAACTGTAGATAGATGGTTTAAAGGTAACATCTGCTAAATATATATATTTTTTCTCTTCAGGGATTTGTAGTTGTGGAAACAAACTTTAGGATGTATGCTTACTCAACATCTAAATTACATTGTGAGATTCTACGCCTTTTCTCAAGGTATGGAAACACATTGCTCGATAAATTTTCTAATAGTTTCGTTAGTCAAACTTGAGCCTGGTTTTTGAATTAATGTTGAAAATGAGCTGGTACTATCTTAATTTAGTACATGACATGATGTTTAATTTTTTTTAAGAAAATTATTGATTTCGCTTTAATGTTGATTCCCTAGAATATATTTTCAGATAAATGTCCAACAAGTCCTTCCTTGTAGTTTTCTCCTTGAGTGTTATTCATGTACTCCCTCCGTCCCAATTTATGTGATCACCATTCCATTTTGGGATGTCCCAAAGTATGTGATGACTTTGTTTTTTCAAATTAAAAATTATAATGAATTTCCCACTATACCCCCTTATCAAAGAATTTGGAGAATGACCCTTTCTTTTAGAAGGGTAAAATTGGAACACAAACTCAAAAATATAAGAAAGTCAAAGCAATCATTGTATTTCTTAAACTGTGTATTTAATCAATGTATGCACATAAATTGGGACGGAGGGAGTATTTGTTATTGATTTCTGAAGTGAGTAATTTTGTTCTAAAAATGCAGGATAGAGTATCAACTTCCAAATCTCATAGTCTGTGCAATAACTAAAGAAAGCTTGTATAATGCTTTTGAAAATGGTATTACGGCAGATCAGGTGAGTACAGATTTCTAGTTGACTGTCAATTCTATTTTTCTAAAATTCCATAAAGTGTACTTGAATACATTTCATTTTTTGCGTAAATATTTTAGTTCAAACGCCACAATAATCTTATTATCAAGGCCACTTTCACTTCAAATATTGCACCTTCAATAGAAATTACCCCCAGTCTATTTTCTGCAGCTGAGATCTTCTGGTATTTAAAAAAAGTATTCATTAAGTGAGGCACCCCTTTTCTTTTTCTTTTTATTATTATTATTTTTTCAAATGAGGAGCTTGGTCCTTAATTGGACTTTATTTGCAAATATTTATTTCTCCTCTTGCCTTTGTGCATGTTTGCATTCATTATTTTAGTTTTTTTAAAGAAAAGCTTTGCATGCCAATAATGGTTACTGGAACTGTGCACTAGTCAATCTGCTTGACATGATGGAAATTTTTTTTTTCATGCTTTTTTTTTTTTTTTTGTCTTTTTTATTATAAATGAAGAGATGTATTATAATGTGATAACTATATATATATATATATATATATATATATATATATATATATATATATATATATATATATATATATAGAGAGAGAGAGAGAGAGAGAGAGAGAGAGAGAGAGTTGGTACAATATGTATGCATGCAAGTCTAAAAGGGTTGCGGAGCATATATACTAGTTCTGTAATTTTGAAAATATAAAAATTGTCTTGTTTATTTTTCTTTCTCTAGAAGCAATAATGCTTGTTTTAACTCCCGAGCCTTTTCATTTGCAGATAATATCATTTCTCCAGCAGAATGCACATCCTCGTGTTGCAGAGAGAATGCCATCTGTACCTGAAAATGTCACAGATCAGGTTTCCATTCTTCTCAATCTTCATTTATTTAATTATTTGTATTCAACCCAAATACTGCAGCTACTCTTTTTGGGATCAATACTTTTGAATTTGTACTCATCGGTGTTTTTAAAGGCAAAAGCGTAAGGCACGGCATTTTACCCCTTGCAGGGTGAGGCGTAAGCCTTACAAATATAATTAAAAAAAGTGTAGAAAGAGTGAAAAATAGTAAATATCAAATTTAAATTTATAAAAATTAAAAATAAATATAAAGATGGAAATTATTTTCAAATATTTTAAGGGCATTCTAGGGCTATAAACATAGTTTATTAAATAAATAATCCTAAAAAATGATTGGTAGTTTTTTAATAATAAAATAATTTTTGAGAGAGAGAGAGAAATTGTACGAAGAGCGTTCAGAAGTGCACTCCTAGGAGGCGTACCTCATCAAGGATCTCACCTAAAAACCGATGCCTCCAGGCAATTGTGAGGTGCCTCAATGCCTTTGTAAACTCTGGTACTGGTGGATTATCCGTAGTAAGTGAACTTTGTTGTGTTCTTTTGTCAATTGGAAAATCTTTTAAATCTCATTATTTCTGTTTTTGAAAGGTATTGAGTACAAGTGGATTTCCATCTTAATTCTCAATTTTCTGATGCTCTGAACTGCATTCATGTAACAGATTAGGCTGTGGGAATCAGACCTGAATAGGATTGAGATGACAGCTTCACATCTTTATGATGAATTCCCTTCTAGGGTAACAATCAAGCATCTCAATTAGAATGGTATTCTGGTTTACTTTCTTCCAGCATTCATGAATATATCTTTATCTTTCTTAAATTGCAGGATGTCTTTGAGGCTGCTTGTGATTTTGCACGAGAATGGAATGGTTTGCTATGGGAGGATTCAAAAAAGATGCGCCTAGTAGTCAAGGCAGACGTACACATGCATATGCGAGAATTTCTCCGCCGTCAAAAGTAGTATCCCAATAGGCTTATAGGCAGTGCACTACTAAAATTTTTCGCGCACACAAATTTTCGCAAGCTATCAGACTTTTATGCTGGAGTTTTCTTTGGCTTCGATCGTCAAAGGTTTAATAAAGCTCCAGGGAATGTTGCAAATGATATCAGAATGAAGAAGGGGTTCATTTTGCACAACAGTGGAATCATCAAGATGAGATCCAAAAACTTCAGTTTATTTAATTTATCCATACAAGACATGGCAAATGTATTTCTTTGAAAAAAAAAGAGAAGAAAAAGAAGAAAGAGAGGGTTATTGTCATATTACTTGAAGTACATAGAGATCATGGATGATCATACGGCTTTGATTGATTCAGTCCTAATGGAGTGCTTTATTATGTCTACAACTTGTGTTAGTTGCTTGGTAGTTTTTGTAGTGTTTTGGCATGACATTGTTTTTACATCGAATGATTCCATTTCTCTCAGTGATTATGCAAAACGTGTGTGTGTGTATATATATATATATATATATATAGAAAAATGATCAAGTGAGCATTTGCTGACTTTAATTAAAGTAAGCAAATAACACAAACCCTTGGATTGAAATCTTGAGATGAATCTTCCATTAGGTGAATGGGAATCCAAGGGCTTGTGTTATTTGCTGACTTTAGTTAAAGTGAGCAAATGCTAATTAGATCACTTCTCGTGGGGTTGGGATGGTGATTGAACCTGTTGCCATTTTATGAGGGAAAGAACATTTTCATCAGCACAAATTATAATAGCCGTTTAAATCCGTCAAAGACTGAACATTTGAATTTAGTCATGACGATACGTATTTCTGCTCAAAAGAGTTATTAAAACTTGTGTCAAAAGTTTTCTAAAAACTCAAGAATTTGTTTTTCTGTTTTTCTTTCTCAAACTAAAAAATTCTACTTTTACTTTCAAGAAAAACTCCAATAATGACTGAACATTTGGTTAACCAAAATATCCGAATAATATTTTGTCTCTTCACTTTGACCAAGCCGAAATGGCGTATACTCCAATCATACTAGCCAAATTGATCATTAATATTTTAATATTTTTTTTTTTAATTCAAGTCAAAATATTACAAAAAATCATTTGTGAAAAATTGGTGAAGTCCCAAGATTAGTTAGTCTTCCTATCTTTCTTCTCTATATTTGGCTAGTCAATTAATAATTAATTAAAATGTTTAGCCAAATGCCAAATTCATTAGAGTGACATTATTGAGGTGTGATTAGGCATTTTGGCTAAGATTCTTTAATAGCTAGCATGGTTGGAGTTGTTCTTTCCATTTAATGAAAGACAAATTGATATCAATACAATTCCATGTAAGTCTCTTTTTCTTAAAAGTATAAATACATACCAAAGTCCTTATAACTCATATTTATTGGACCTATTGACAATATCATAGGCATAGCAATTCTATTTATTACATCAATTTTCATTCACCTCAATTGTTATATAATTTGTGATACGCATTAATATTTTTATCCTTCCAAATTGATAAAAACTATTTGGCTCAGGTAAGATGGATGATAAAAAAATTTAATGAAGCATTTTTCAATTCAGGGTGCGTAGCTTAGTAGTGAAGCAAGCATGGTTAAGGACACCCACTAACTACTAATATCCGGAGAAAAAAAAAAAAAAAAGCAGCAGCATTTTTCATCACAAAAAATACATATATAATGCAAATTAATAATACATGGCAAGTGGGAATGGACACGAATGGTAGAAAAAGCCTACAATGACTTTGACAAGTCATATTGAGCAGAAAACTTGTTTCAGGGCAAGTGCACTGAAGATTTGAGTTGAATCACCTCACCCTTCTGTTCTGTTTCACTTCCGAGAAAAGAAGAAGGAGAAGAAGAAGAAGAAGAAGAGGAAGAAGGAATTGAGGATTAATCCATGGCTGTGGAGGCGGTTGTTTCAGCGGTAGTACAGAAACTTGCTGGTCTGCTTATTGAAGAAGCAAAATTCTTGCGCGGAGTGAGAAACCAAGTCGATTGGATCAAAGCAGAACTCCAAGGGATGCGATGCTTCTTAAGAGATGCAGAAGAGAAACAAGGAGGCGATGCAAGAGTGAAGAACTGGATAGCTGAGATTCGAGATGTGGCTTATGATGCTGAGGATATCATTGATTCCATAATCCTGAGGAAAGAACTGAAGAAGCAGCGAAAAGCAATGAGAAGGTATGCATCTGTCTTTTCTGATTTAATGGCTCATCATAATGTTGGCAATGAGATTGAACGGATTAGAACTAAAATTCGTGAGATCTCTGAAAGGCGAATTACTTATGGAATTGAAAATCTAGGAGTCATAGGAGAAGCATCTAGCTCTGCAATGGAAAGGTTAAGCGTGAGGAGAAGGCATTCTCTCTCTGATGAGTCTCATATTGTTGCATTGGAGGATGATTTAATAACACTAAAATCACGGTTGCTTGAAAATGACTTGAAGAGGAGGGTGGTTTCAATTGTGGGTATGGGCGGTCTCGGTAAAACAACTCTTGCAAAGAAAGTTTATAATAACAAAGATGTCATTGATCGTTTCAAATGTCGTGTTTGGATTAATGTGTCAAAAGGGTATAGTGCTAAAGGGCTTTTGGAGGACATATGGAAGAAGGTAATGGGTGCTTCAGAAGACAATTTAGCGCTTGAACAAATGGAGGAGAGTTTGTCTAAACATTTGAAGAAGAAGAGGTATTTAGTAGTGATGGATGATGTGTGGGATGTTGATGCCTGGAATAGTGTAAAAGCAGTATTCCCAGTCTCGGAAAATGGAAGTAGAGTGTTGCTAACAACTCGCAAAAGAGAAGTTGCCGTACAAGCTGACAACAGAAGTCCCCCTCATGTACCAAAGCTTCTGAGTTATGAGAATAGTTGGGTATTGTTTTTGAAAAAGGTTGGCATAGAGGTAAGTGAATGTCCCCCAAATTTGAAGCAACTTGGGAAACAAATTGTGAAGAAATGTGGGGGTTTGCCCCTGGCGATTGTGGTATTGGGAGGTCTGCTGTCAAGCAAAGAAGCGAGCTATAGTGCGTGGTCAAGACTACTTGAACGTTTTAATTGGCAACTCAAGCAAGATCAAACAAATTGTTTGGAAATATTGGCCTTGAGTTACATTGACTTACCCCATTACTTGAAACCCTGCTTTATATATTTTGGTCTTTACCCCGAAGACTGTGAAATTAGCATAAGGAGATTGATAGGGTTGTGGGTTGCAGAGGGACTTGTGGAACATAGACATAATGAATCACTTGAAGATGTTGCGGAAGATTACATAGAAGAGCTAATTGACCGAAGCATGATCCAAGCAGGCAGTAGAAATTCAGATGGAAAGATCAAAACATGTCGTATGCACGATCTTCTTCGAGACCTTGCGCTGTCAAAAGCTGAAGAAGCTAATTTTTTTCAGATTTACGACAACAAAGAATCTACATTGGCAGATGTAGTTAAAATCCGTCGCCATGCTGCACACAATATTGTAGACAAATACCCATCATCTATCTATCACCTTCGTTCCTATTTGGTTTTTGTCTCAGGGTTTGAATTTGTCGATGGAGAACTGGTTTGGAAGTTTCTTGACAATGGTATTCAGAACAAGGGTTTTGGATTGCTCAGAGTCCTTGATTTAGAAGGTGTGTATAGACCAAAGTTACCGGATGCACTAGGCCAACTAATTCATTTGAGGTATTTAGGGTTAAGACGAACAGATTCAGGCAGTCTTCCTTCTTCCTTAGGCAACCTGAGGAACCTCCAAACTCTAGACATCATACATTCTGATATTAGTGTTTCTGATTGCCCAATTTGGAAACTTCAACAGTTGCGGCATCTATATATGAATGGGAATAAAGACAGCAAAATAATGCACCCACCAGTAAGTAGTAGCAGCAGCTCTTTCAGTTTAATGAGCCTGCAAACACTTTGGGGGTTATATATAAATGAAGAGACCCCGGTAAAAGATGGGTTAGATAACTCTCTGCATCTCAAGAAAATGAAAGTTCATGGTGATTTAGCTTCACAAGGAAAATCACTGTCCAACTGGCTTTTCGAGTTAGGTAGACTTGAAGTATTGATTCTGAAGTCTACATTTGGATTACCAATAATGATGCAATTTTCAATCAGCAGGCATCTTCATAGGCTGCAAATTACAGGAAGATTTGCTGACAAGCTTTTAAAGGTCCGTGAATTTCCACCAAATCTCACTATGCTTACCTTGAAGTCGTGTGAACTAGAAGAAGACCCCTTCCCAACACTAGAGAAGCTGCCATATTTAAGGACTCTCAAGTTATCGCAGTATTCTTATTTAGGAAGGGAAATGGTTTGTTCTTCTGGAGGATTTCAACAGCTTCAGGTCTTGAAGCTTCGGGAGCTAGATCTCGAAACTTGGAAGGTTGAAGATGGTGCAATGCCAGGCCTTAAAGAGCTGCATTTACGCTCCTGCACTTTATTGGAGATGTTACCTGATGAATTATGGCATATTACAACTCTCCAAGAATTGGATATCAGAGATATGCCAGAACGATTTAAGTTTAGAATTCAACACACTGATGGTGTGGATTGGTATAAGAGTCAGCACATACCATCTATTTTTATAAGTGGTTTCAGTTAATTTTCTGCTCTCTCTCTCTCTCAACCTGCCCAAATTCTGGTGACATTTCCTGGCGAGCTTGGCTGTCTGATCAATCTTCTGGCCAAGTCCATTCTTTTGATCATTACTCCCATCCGTGGATGATTCTTTATCGTCCAATAAGTCCAGAAATTGTAAGTGAACTTTAATTTCCTGCACTATATTTCAGATTATTGAGCATTTTCACTTTTAGACTGTTTGGTTGCTGAGAAAGTTTAGTAGAAAATGAAAATTAATTTGAAGTCTTACTTCTTCTGCTGTTTAGGTTTACACTTGAGAAAAATCCCAAATTAACTTAGTCAAATAACTGTATAAAGCTTAGCGGCGCTCACACACACACACACACACGCACACACGCACACATAGATCTCTAGCAACAAAGTTTAATATGCCTCAGCCTCACACAACCCTTGAGATGGCCTCACGATACTAATATGTTCTCCCAAAATTTAAAATTTTGTTTTATTCAATGCCTTGGGAGCAAAAAGTTTTAGAATACATTGGACCAAAACAAAAAAAAAAAAATGCATCAAATGCTATTTTAGTATGATCTGTTATTCCGTTTTAAGAGTGTGGTAATAGTTAAGAATGATGGCAAGGATGACAATTTTTGTACCTTGGCATTTTGATGGGGAGATTAAATTGGATCAAAAGTGGATGGCTTAAGTGGAGTTGCACTTTTTTAAACTAGCTAGAATGTTGGGTAGCTAAAAAATTTAATGTTCATTGGGTTTTCTTGATTGATTAATTGATCTAACCGAGTTTTTATAGTATCAGGATAGTTTTTCTTGCTCTTATTTCCACTAAACTGAGTGTTGTTATACATGTTTATAAGAAGAAGTATTTTTTGAGAATTTGAGTTCCTCGACATTGTGGTGGCTAAAGTAGAATACGCTTTCACAAGATGAACCGCCTACTAATATGCAGAGAATGTTGGAAACTAAAGAATTCAGGTTCATTACATGTTCTTGATTGATTGGTTGGTTGGCTGGATCAGTTTTTAAAGTGTCAGGCCAGGTTTCCTATCTCTTATTTCCACTAAACTAAATGTTATTATACATTTTAATGTAAAAGCAGTCTGTGACAATCTGTTGTATGAACTGATTGCTTTCTATCAGATTCTCAGGACGACATTCTTGATTCAAATATATATGGGTTGCCGATAATAGAAAATAGGACTTGAATTTGGACTTCAAAGAATTAACTCCTACAAAGGAGCAGCAATTCAGATGGTTTAGACATGTAGGACGCAGATTAATGCAGCACCAGTGAACGAAAGTAGTTTTGAGAAAGCCAGCATTTTGCTGATACTACTTTAAATTTCCTCTAGATGGAGACGTGGTATTTGACAAACTAGAATATCAGAAGAGGATTTTCTTTGTTGACCTGGTTTAGTTGTGATGATTATACCAACAATAATCAACAACTGCAGCTATAAAAAATTAAAAAAAAAAAAAAAAAATTATTCCAATTTACACACAAAACATTTCCTCAACATCTGCACTCATGCACGTGGATAGGGTCGTGCTCTGTGTGCAAGTGTTTTCTTATCATGGCTATTAAACAATCTGCCTTCGCCAAGAAAATTTTGTTGTTCAGTCCCATATTCTGATAGTATTTTCTGCATAGAGACTATGCACTGTGCGAGTTATATTATTTCAGGTGTCGGTCTTTATGATTGCTGTAAAACCAAATGTTGTTTTTGAGTGTTGCATGTCAGTATAGTTCATATATCTAAGCATGCTTATGAACTCAAATGCATTGATTAAATCAAGGAAGTTGGCTTCTCTTTTGTTTGAATGACAGAAGTTTATATTGGAGATGCTTACGGCCAGTGGACTATTTGAGATTTTCCAAATATTGCCACGCAGCCAATCTATGCATCATTGGCTTGATGGTTTCTGGATCCCTAGTTCAGAAGGAAGCTGTGGTATTGATCAACTGCCACCAAATTATGACACCATTGTGAAACAGTCTTCTGCTCATCATGGTAGGATCCTCAAATTCAGCTGTATTTACTTCTTTTCTTTTTTATTTTATTTTTTTACCTTTTCTGATTGTTCATTTTAATATTTTGTTGTCGCCCTGGCTTATAAGTGACATTTTCTTTCTTTTTTTTTACAGTAGTTTTCTTCGGTTCGGATCTTCCAAGGCTCATAAACCTTTTGGGAAAGTACCAAATGACATCAAAACATGAAGAAAGGGTGAATCCTACACAACATTGTTTGTGCCTCTGAATAATGTTTTTGGTTTGTGTTTTGTGATTTATGTTGGTAACATGGGGATCCTGCTTTGTAAAGTACTTTAGGTTTTTAGTTTTCTTTGGGTGGGTGCTGGATTGTTGGGATGGGAGTTGAACCTACAGACATTTTTTTTTTTGGCAGAGAGAGAGAGAGAGAGTGCCTTTTCATCTGCAAATTATTCTGTCCTGTTCTCTGTTTTTTTTTTTTTTCCTTTCCTTCTGTAAGGGATTGTTACTTGTTAAAAATCTGTAAAAATGCACAAGGAATGGTTATTTGGGATCTAGGATAAGATTTCCATGAACAAAAATTGTTGGATTTGATCGAATGATTTCTACGTAATAAATCTGAACCGTCCGTCTGGTCCAATTTAATGGTTTTTATAAATGGTTAGATGTTAGTCCCATCTAAGATCCTAAATAATAAATCTGATCCGTCCGTCTGATCAAATTCAATGGTCTTTATAAATGGTTGGATGTTAGTCCCATCTAAGATCCTAAATAGGATAATTAATTATTTCTTGTAGCAAAATATGAGGATCAATTTCAACTGCACTAAAATGCCATATAAAACCAATAACATTGGTAGAAACTATTTACTTTTTAACTATACAATTAAGGGATGCTAATCAAAATGAAAATTAGCAAAAGGAAGAAATAAAAATACAATAAATGATGCTGCCCAGGATCGAACTGGGGACCTTTAGTGTGTAAGACTAACGTGATAACCACTACACCACAGCATCATTTGATACTAATATTCCTTCTTTAGCTATATTTTAAGCTTTGTTAAATATTCATGTTCAATTATTATTATCATTTTAAAGCGTCCTATTTTAAAGGGCAGGCACACTGGAATAAAATAAGTGCATGTGTCTGAATTTTTTATATAAAAAAAAATTAAAAATTAAAGTAAGTTATTTATTATTATTATTTTTCAATAATTTGACTAAAAAACTTGAAACTCTCATTAAGAAATTTATGTTAATTTGATGTGATAATAATGTTTCTATTTCTGATTTCATAGAATTTGAGAAAAAAGAAAAAATATTTAAAAATACTTGCAATAAATATTCATTTCTAAAGAAATTTTAATATTTTTATTTTCTTTTTTCTCCCTCATTGTTTCTAAAATGAAAATGAAATAGCCAATTGTAGATTGACCTAATGTCATTTGTCTCTACATTTAGTGGAAAAAAAAATCATCAATAAATAAGAAATTTTGTTGCTAAGACAATCATTTTTTAGCGCTTTTTTTTTTTATGCCAATGTTTGCCCACAAGAAACTATAGTCTAAAGTTTTTTTATTTTTTAAAATAAAATAAATTTAATAATTTAAAAATGCTATAACCACACTTTTAACCCAAAATTAAAAATCATCATAATGTGTCATACTTTGAGTAATGTATGAAAAAGATATAATCGATTTGAGATAAGATACTTCACCACTCAAAATAGGATACATCATGATGATTTCTAATTTCGAGTTAAAGTGTCTAGTGTTATAGCATTTTTCTTAGTAATTATACCAATATTTATACAGTAGGGCTATCTCCTGGTTTGTAACTCATGAGCATAATAGAGGTGTTTTTTTTATTTTTTTTTTATTTATTTTTATTTAATGCCTTTATCAGACAAGATCCACTTAAACGAGCCCATGTTGTGTTTTTAGGAAGTGGTGTGTTGCTTTCTTGAGCAATTGGCGGCGTCATTTGTGAGTTTGGATCCTCTACTTGGTCTTGGATATGGTTGGGTGATATGTCATGATTTGGATGTTCTACTTTTCACTTGAGTGATATGCAGATGATCCAAATCATGATACAGCACCCAAGCACCAAATAAATTCAACTAGAGGATCCTCATTCTATGAATGGAAGGTCATGCATGAATGAATGCTTTACACGTCACGACAAATATAATGATGCGTCCAAACATTATCTACCAGCATGGGAAGGGCGCCTTACCAACCATTCCAAATACAATTCCTCACACTTTCTTGGAAATTTCCTCCTAATGTTTCTTTCATTTAATCACTCCCTTACTTCTCTATCAAATTTTGGCATTTTATAAATAAATAATATCTCAATTGTCACCTCAAGAGATAAAGTTAAAATTATATTTTTAAATTTATTAATTCATTTAAATTTTATCAGTAGACTAACTGGCACCTTCTAATTATAATACTATCTGGTTTGATTAATTTATTAATATTTTGAATAATTAAACTACTTACTTTTTTATTGTAAAATTTGTTAATTTATTGAATAAAATTTAAATAACTTACTATATAGTTCAATGTGTTTTATTTACTAGTCTACATTATTTACAAGACTTAATTTGGTTGCTAAGAGAAAATAAAATTAGGACATGTTTGGTTGTAATTTAATTAATGTTGAAGGCATAAAATCATCTTCCTAAATGAGACCATTTTAAAAAAGTTAGAATTATAATTGTAATTAAAGTTATAGGAAAAAAATTCATGAAATATCATAATCTCTAATTTTTACTCTCATTTTTAATATTGATTGCTTTTTAACACAAATCATTGGAGTCTTCGATCCCTCAATCTATATTTTTCTATTTAAAAAAAAAAAAATTGGTGCCAGTGGGCATTTCCTTTCTTTCTTTTTTTTCAACAATTCTATATCACCCAACACTTTAACCCAAAATAAAAAACCATCCTGACATGTCGTGGTTTGAGTGGTGTCTGAAAAAGATGAAAGCAGTTTGAGAGAAGAGACACACTCAAAGCAGGACACATCATGGTGGTTTTTAATTTCAGGTTAAAGTATCTGGTGCTATAGTATTTTCATTTTTTCATTTTTTTTCTTTTTTTAAAATAAAGCAAAATTGCCCTTTCTTTTTCTTTTTTTAAATAAAAAACAAAGCAAGGAAGCAACCCAACTTAGCATCAATAGCAAAAACCAAAATAATGTAATATATAAGATTCAAAATTCATTTTCTTATATTTGAAGAATTGAGATAAGTGTAGGATCCTGTGCTTGATTAAAAAAAAATATAATAATAAGAATCAATGTCTTGGCCTGCCTGTTGTACCTTTAGTGAGGCATAAGTGTGTAGTTAAGAGATTTGAGGATTGAATATTGTAATATTCTTGGATCGTTTTGGGTGAGTTGTTAGCATGGGAAGAGTGACTAGGAGGTGCCTGCAATATTTGTTAGAAGTTATGAATTCGATTATTGGGATTGTTGGGATTTCTCTGATTCTGTATGGTATGTGGATGGTTAGAGTTTGGCAGGGAGACATTGATGGCTCTTCATTTCATGCTATTCCATGGTAAGCTCTTCTTTTTTTTCTTTCCCATTCCATGGTAACCCTTTGGTCCAAATGGGTATTCTGATTTCAAAGATCTTTCTCTCTCTCTCTCTCTAAATGAATGCTTTCCTTGAGTTTCTTTCTTGAATTGGCTTCTCTAGAGTTATATTACATCCACTTTGCACTTGATTGAAACAAAATTCTCTTTCTTTATGCTCTATCTATTTGGATCTTATAAAGTAAGAGGGAAAGGAAAGAAAAATAGTTAGAATTACTTACAAATGGACTGCCTGCCTGCCTTTAGCGTTTTTAATCTTCTCACTTTCCTTAGCATTTTTAAGAGAAGCCAATTTTGGAACAAGCCTTGAGATTTCATTACAATCATCATAAGAACTATGTTTCAATCAGCTATGCTCATCCATTCTTACCTTGATGCTCCATTAGATATTCATCCTCCTCCATCAAGCTTGGAACCAGCAATTCCATAGCTTAATGATATCTGCCAAGCTATCAATGGGCTATTTTGCCACCATGAGTCTTTTCAATTTGACACAAATATTGTGTTCATGATTTCACCATGAGTCTTTTCTTCGTTTGGATTAGTTTTGCCTAATATCACTTGTGGAGTTCAAAATGACACTTGATCTGAAGAGGGAGTGATAATCACTTCTAAATGATTTGAGGGATGATAGAATAGATGACCAAAGCTAGCCCCTAGCTTATATCATAATCACTTCTAGTATGAAAATTTGATGTATGAATATATGGTTTGAATGTAATTCTAAAAAGATATGTAAAGAAAGAGTTCTCCAAAAGTGATTTTAGGTCAAGCTAATCCAAATATGGCCTATGCATGTTTCTACAAAAGCATGAATAAAGAGCAAAATTGACTCTGCTTACAGGTGAAATGATCTAGTAAGATATAGCTGACTTTAACTAAAATCAGTTAAGAAATCCAAGTCCTGCAATTTCTTTTCACATTCAATCATGTAGTAAGTGAAAAGAAATCTAATGGCTTGGATTTCTTAGCTGATTTTATTAAAGTCGGTTATAGCTATCTAGATCATTATTCCTGCTTGCAGTATTAAGAACTCCATTTAATTTGTTTCCTTTCCTTGTTAAAAAAATGCAGGTTTATATATGGTTTTCTTGGCATTGGCATCACCTTGTGTGTGATAACATGCCTCGGTCATGTGGCTGCGGATACTGCAAATGGTCTCTGCCTTTCTTGTGTATCCTTTTTTGCATTGTGCTTAATTTTTTCTCTAACCACGTTCTAATTTGAGTTTCAACTCCTAATCATCTTTCTTCATTTTAAATTCACACTCTTTAACTCTGCTACTTTCAAATGGGTCATCTTGGCTTTTGTTTGGAGGAAGGGAAAGGGAAGGAAAATGTTAAAAATTGCTTTAAAATGAATTTCTCGCCAAAGCAATTGTAATTATTTTTTTTTTCCCTTTTCCTTTTCCTTAATCATTCCGAGATCTAAACGGAGGCTTAGGGTTTAGGGTTTATGTTCTTTCACTTAGATTGTTGGCCTTAAATCAACAAAGTATATGGTGATTATCTTCTTGCTTCTACTATCAGAGATTGCAGTGGCAGCAGATGTGTTTTTAAATTCTGACTGGGAGAAGGTATTTTGCCTTCCTAATCTGCCTTCCTAGTAACTTTGTTGCTTCTCATTAATTGCAATTGGTGCTCTATTAGGATTTACCTGAGGATCCAACAGGGAGATTCGACGATTTCAAAGATTTTGTGAAGTCCAACTTCGACATCTGCAAATGGATTGGCTTGTCGATTGTCTTAGCACAGGTTTGCACAGTTGGATTTTGATTAGCACCTGTTTGGATCTCAGAAAGAGCAAGGGGAAGAAAAGGAAAATAGTCAAGAAACCAAACTATTTAAGCAAATTGAAAAAATTTTCTTTTCTTTCCTTTCCTTCCTACTTTCCAACATCCAAACAGAGTTAAAGTCCTTGTTCCTTAGAGTGACACCAATGCAATATTTGATCACAAATAATCAATTAATGCTCCTTATGACAGCCAAAATAATCAAAAATCCCTCTGCAGGGATTTTCAATCTTACTAGCCCTGTTTCTAAGATCTGTTGGGTCAGAACACTTGCCCTACTATGATAGTGATGAGGATTACATTCCAGCAAGGCTTCCACTCCCAAACCATCCTCTTCAACCTCCTCCATACGTTATCGGCGATCCACGCCTTGCCTCCGCCAACGGCACCTGGAATTTAAAGATTCAAGAGAAGGTAGAGCCGTTCTTTCTTGCCGCCAATTTTCCACTCCCATAACTGCCTGCTTCAGTTTGCTGTTTGTGTGCTGGGAATATGAATTTTCTCTCATTTTGACATAAAATTCTTCTTTGACAGACAAACAAGTGAAGGAAGTTGCATCAAAAGCCTACATTTTCAAACAGAAAAAGAAGCATAGGAGAGATGCAGCTATCAGTTCAATGAAGGTGCATAAGATGGTGAAGCTGAGGTTAAAGTGGAGTTGGTGTAAGCTTTGTAGGACTCTGTTTTGAACAAACACTGGCTGTTCAAAAATGTGACTGCATTTTTAAATAAGTTTGTTTGTACTTGTATGAAAACTTAAATTAATTATAGGTCATAATTTATATATCTATATTTGTAAGTTTCAGTTTCAATCATAGTTATGGTTCAGCATACTTTTCCAACCTGGAACTGGAATTTGTAGATACATGCTGCAGTGTACCCTCCCCACCCAGAAACAAAATCATAAAATTATTTTCTTTCCCGTTAGCCAAACAGCATCTAGGGAAAAAAAGACAATTTTTATTGCAACATTTAACAAAAGCATATTTACATATAAAATCATTTGAGGAGGATGCATACCCATGCGCAGTTTTGAGGTTAAGCATACAAAAGAATGAGAGGCTCAGGAGAGAAAGGAAAGAGATTAACAAATTACATTTTTACCCCACATCTAGACGATATAAATCAGGCAACAAAACTTCTTTTGTGATTGATTAACCAACGAGTAGACAATTCCCTGTTTTTAAGTCTAAAACTACAGCACAAAATACAGATTCTATAGAATGTTACAGACAATATCAATCGGGAAAAATTTGCAGTAGTCCACATGGGACCAAGAAAGATGCTGAAAAAAGAAGAAAATACAATGATGGGATCACACCTACTCAGATTTCTTCGAGCTACTGGACACCTTTCTCTTCATTCGACTAAAGGGGCCAACTGTCCGGTCCATAATATACATGTAAATGACCTGGCTCCAAGATTTATATGACTCTAAACCTGCATAATACTCTGGTGCAATCTCCTTCACCTTATGGAGCTTGTTCCCTGGAATCCTGGGGAAATCATGGTGCTCGTTGTGGTACCCCACACTCCATGTCATAAGATTCAGGGGGCCATAGTAAGAATATGTCTCTTGGTCAGGATTGAAGACATAATGTTCGGAGATGAAGTGACCAGCCATCGGGTGCATCCCACCCCCAACAAATGTGGAAAGGATCATATAACCAAAAGACTTCCAGCCCCAAAAATAAACCATGGCGGCATCAAGAGTTAGCTGTATAATTAAATTGATGAACTCCCATACACCAGGGGGTTTTGGCTTGAGAAATACAGGACGAAGAGCATAGAAGAAGAGTTGGAGAACAACCCATATGCATTTTGCGAAGATGTTTGTCACAAGATGGGCTTCAGTGTGGCTTGGGATATCCATGTCGATGCCATCTACTCCTTGGAAGCGATGGTGCTCAAGGTGGTATTTTTGGAAGGTGACAGACATAGGTACACCAATCGGGAGGTTAGCAAAAATCCCGAGCCAGCGGTTGTAGACTGGAGTTGAGAAGGCAAGGTTGTGGCTGAGCTCATGAATGGCTAAGAAGAGGTTGTGGTTGAGAAAAGAACCAAAGAAGTAGGCCACTGCCAGTATCTTCAGCCAGCTTGCATCTTGAAGAGAAGTAGCAGTCCATAGCTGGAGCAAAACAACCGCGGTAATCTGCAACACCAGAGTTACAAGGACATGAAGCAAAAATCTAACCAAAGTAGAGCTACTACAATCATTTAGGTTCAATTATACACATCAGAATAATCACAACATACAATTTGCATAAAACAGTGCATAAATCACAGGGACTGATACAGAATTCTGCACAGCAAATTTAATTGGGTCCTAATTACCAAGTCATGTTGTCATCAACTGTTTATGGTTTGTCAGCTATCAATAAGCCCCCTGATGACACATACTGTACTGGAAGACCCAGATACAATCAAGACTAGAATAATGATATAACCATTGATATTGCTATAGAACTACAAATGATGACTCTATCAAAGCAAAAAATGAGATGGGCTGAAGAGAGTAGACACAGAAGAAGAATAGAAGGCAAGTGCAGGTACATATTTGTCAACAAGATCGGTTATAAAAATCAAATCCTGCATCAAACGCATCAGAATATGGCTTATAGTTTAAGTGGGAAATGACCAAAATCATACTTTTTTTCTCTTGAAAAACGAAGTGAAAGATGAATAATATGCATGCAAACCTTGTCAGGCTTCATAAAACATTACAAGTATATAAGGAATTCCCAGAAGAGCTAACAAGAGAAGGTAACAAAACCCGTTCACAAACTTCAAATCAAAAGAGTACAAAACCAAGTTCAATAAAAATAAAAATAAAAATGCATTTCTTTGGTCTAAAAGAGTTGCTTGACAATCTAATAAAAATAAAAACTCAAGTCAGCAAATCAATAAGTTGTTTGCTGAAAATTTAGTATTGCAAGATGAAAGCAGGAATCTTGCGCCCCTTCTAATACAAAAAAAAAGAAAGAAAGCGGGAATCTTGCGCCCCTTCTAATACAAAAAAAAAAGAAAGAAAGCGGGAATCTTGCAACGTCAATAAATTACAATTCTCCGGGAGCAAATAGAAAACTCCAGGCACAGTTTAATAAAATCATCATTTTGAATATGAATATGAATAAGAACAACTCCCTGTTCAACAAATCAATCCAAAAAAATAAGGAGGAAAAAAAAAAACGAAAAAGAAAACTTGTGATGGGAAGTTCATACTTCATGAGTTTAAACTGAAGAAAATAATTACAAAGATTCCCATTAAAAAAATAAATTTCAAAGACCAAACCCATAGAGGATTTCTAAGCATAAAGCAAGTCTGGACAAGGAAGAGAGATCGAGGGATCTAAAGATAAATTTAAATGCCACATTTGAAATCATGAACCAAACATGCAAATAATCAAATACACGCAGAAGGAACCAAACATGAAATCAATAAAAACCTAGCGCAATGCAAATTTGGAGACTAAAGAATAACACACAGAACAGATGTTGTATAAAGAAAATGAACAAGAACACTCCAAAAAGCAGAAATTATTATCAAATTCACACTTAAAACCAAAACCCATTCTTCAATTCAGAGAAGAATGTGCAAAGCCGGCGAACGAACCCGATAATATCCCCAAACATAAGCAAGAAACTGCATATGTGTGTGTGTTTTTATATATAACCAGATACAAATACAGTTGTGAATGAGGCTTAATCTAGCGAATGCGGTGCATTTGGCAACAAAAGAAACATAACCCACAAAACCAATCAAGGAAAGATGTGACAAAGAAACAATGCAGCAACAATAAACACCGAAACTACAACGTAAAAATATCGAAATTAAGAGGATCAGATTCATGGGTTCACTCACATTTTCTCAGATCTAATCATCCAAACCCAAACATAAAATGCATCAATTCAACAAGATCAATGAATGCATTACCTTGAGGAAAGCCAGGGGATCAGGGCCAAAGAGCTCTTTGATTTGAGGGTACTGAGAGAGGATCTGACGGCGCCGAGAAGCGTGGGGCTCGTCCGTATATGACCAGAAGAAGTCCGTTGCCATTACTCCTTCCTCTCTCTCTTCCCCTGCTCCCATCTCTCTCTAAACCGTTTCTCTCTCTCTAAACCGTCTCTCTCTCTCTCTCTCTCACACTCTCTCTCCCTCTGTGAAGGAAGAAGATTTTTTTCTCTCCCTATATGTGCTGGCTTGAAAAATGGAAGCGGTTTTAAGGACAACAACAAAATGCGGCTATAATTAGATGCCCTGTTTGTATGGACCATGCTCTCTCTCTCTCTCTCGTGCCGTTTTACAGCTCGGATTTGTTTGAATGCAAAAAACCCTACGGACCGTTCCCCGCTGTGCGCGCGCGCGCATATGCACGTTAATTTGGTTTGATTCTAAATCTACTTTCTCATAATTACAATTGGACTCCTTGCTGAGCTGGCAGTGGGTTGGGTTCAGCTCGGGTTGATTCCCTTCCTGTATTGAAAAGGATTTACACCTTGAGACATAGGCCATCCCCATTCCCCACCTTCCTTTTTTGTAGGGTATAGAAGTGTCGAACCGTCCAGACAAGATTGGTGGTTTTATGATTATATTGGCGGTTTGATTGACGGATTGTATTTTTAAAACAAAAATGCTATACAACAAAAAACTTTAATCTGAAATTAAAAACCACCCTGATGTGGTATGATCTGAATGGTTTAGCCATTCTCTCAAATAGATTCTATTTTTTTCACACACCACTCAAAGTATGACACATCATGATGATTTTTAATTTCGGGTAAAAGTTTCTAAATGTATAGTATTTTTCTTTTTAAAAACCACCAATAATCGGAACAATTAAGTAGACAATTTATGCCTAATTAAGCTCATTACTTTTTTAGAAAAAAGAAGCATTATAGGCATAATAAATAGAAAATTTTATAATTTAATCGGCTTAATGAATGAAGTTATTTTACTAATTTGAGTCACAATCCAACCCATGTGATTCAATGGTTCGAAATTATCAAAAATTTTAACAAATCCATTCATTTTTAAAAATAACAGTTTGACAAAAGTTGAAAAAATTTGCATACCCCAATCCTACTCCGAACCGACACGCGCACCCCCTTGTATGAAAGAGAGGAGGAAGTATGGAATGATTAATTTACTGTATTACCCTCGTACTTTTGAGGTAAAATTATAAATGTTTTTTCAATAATAACAGTTCGTTTGGATTGAGAGAGTTGGATAGAAGGGAATAGAAAATTTTTAAAATTCTCTTGTTTGGCAAACCAAAATAGGAAAGAAAGTGGAGTGTGGGAGAAAAGAGCCCAAAACTCTTTCTCCTCAAATTGGAGAGATTTGGAGAGAAGAAAAAGCCAATGGACGTAAATTTACTACTTTGCCCTTTTTCTCCCTTGTTTAGCTTTTATTTCTTTTTTATGTAAATAAGGACAATGTTGAAATTTACACCTTAAAATCTTCTCCTCTCTTATCTTATGAAAGCTAACCAAACAAAGTGGAGAGATTTAACTCTCTTCTCCTCTTCTCTTCTCCTCTTCTCTCAAATTCTCTCAATCCAAACATAGTGTAAAAGATCTCTCATTTTTTCCCCCCTCAAGACATCCTCTTCCCTTCACTCAACAGGGCGACTAAAAAATACACACAAACCCGTATTCTTCCTCTTTTCCTTCCTCTCCTTCCATCCATCTAAACAGAGAGCAAATATGGACAAAATCATATCCATAAATCTTATCTGTATGATGCATAAAGTGCCGAAGTTTGCTTCTACAAACCCAACTTTATAAAACATCAACAATCATGACGGGTTAACTGGAAGGCAATATTACAACTGTGTATCTTCTTTCCATTTCCCATACCCTTTTCTGTATCTTCCTTCGACGAATTAATTACAGTATCACAAACGCTAGCTATTATCCCTGCAGTGCAGTTCTGTAGCCCACATAAGATTAATTTGGCTCGCAACTGCCACTGTTCGAAGGCAATAATGCAATTTCAGAAGAGCTTATGTCAATGCTGCCGCCATTACCCAATGCAAGACATGATTCGAAAGGGGCCATGTCCGAGCCAAGGCTTGAATCAGTACAGTTTCAGTTTTCCTTCCGACCGTGAGATCATTATAATCTTTGACATGCATAAAAAAAAAATATTTAATCCAACAAGTGCATATCACTCATCAACATGTGCAAGTCACTAAAAGCTATGATCGTGCTTACAAGTGCAATATGTATGTGTGTGACCCCAAAAGTTGGTTCACAAACATGCACACTGAAGAGAATAGAAAATAGAAAATTCTACCGATAAAAAAAGAAAAGAGAATAGAAAAAACCTTTTATAGGCGAACTTTCAAGCTGTACAAAAGCATGTACAATTCACTAAATACAATTTATAGACCCTTTCTAATTAAACTCCTCAACTTCGCCTTCCTGCCCACAATAACTCAGGCTAGGTTCTTCTGATCAGAAGCGGGAAGAAAGCACTGCATTTCTAACTAATCTAAAAACTGACCGAATGAAATTTTCGGTCCTTATGTAACCCAAAAGGAAATGGGAAGAAGCAGTCATTTGAAAACCATAGGAGATAGATGGTGGATTCAGGCTGTACTAATCACCTATCTTAGGTGGGAATCGTAAGTGTCAAAAAGGGTATCAGGAACAACCAGAGGCAACTTATCTATATACATGAAAAGCCTTCTCAGATTCTCCCTCATCAGCGTTGTCATGTCGACTATGTCCCTGCCATCAGTGAATACCCATAGATCACCAGAGTTTACTCTCTTAAGGCTGTCGCGACAAAATGGGCATGACTCTGATCTCGTACGCCTGCAATATGTTGCAAGATATCCTTACTTTGATAGATAAAAATATATATACAATATAAAAATTATATATATGATTTTGGGTAACAACTATATATTAGTCAGAGAAGGACTAAAGAAGGCACATACTAGCAGCACTTAAGAGATGGAAAAATTTTGTGCCACCCTACCCACAAGATGCATTCCACCAATCTAATGTGCTTCATGGGTAAGTGAAGAAAATGAACATGATCAAAAAAAGGGAAAAGGGCCTCAAAACTTGTCAAGGTCAGTTGCTATTAAATTGAAATAAACAAGTAGGATGCATGTGTAAGTTTACAGATAATCCATCAGATTCAGGAGAAAAAGCACTAGATTTTCATGTCTTATTTGTTTTCTTAGCAACATCTATGAACATCAATTGTTTTCTTATTTGTTTTATTTATAAATCCTATTTAAAGTTATCAGGTGTCAAATCTGCCACTATCCATTAGTTTAGGCCATCAGGCAAGTATCATCTCATAAGATATAAAATAGAATTTTTGTTGTTCTACTATTAGGTAAAGATGCTACCATGTTAACAACTTCCATAAGAGTTTTCCCAGACTGATACTCATACTTGCGTAAGATCCTGGCATTCAGTTCTCAGGTTGGCAAGTTTGGTATCAGTTTGATGTTTGGGTGGAGATGGTTCCTAGTTCTTAGAAGTTGTCCTGAACTTCCTATTTAGATTAGACTGATGTTTTAGACATATCAGGCTAGAAAAGAGGTGAGAAAAAAAAAAAAAGGGTTCGACATTTCAATTTAAACCATTGATAAATGAGAAAATGAAAGGGACTCATGTCAATGACATCTATATGGAAATTATTAACTTGTACAGAACTACAGAGGTTAATTCAATTGTTGAAAGGATTTGATTGAGGGTAAACAAAGGAATAAGGGGAGTGGACCGCACGGGGGAGGGGGGTTCACACCTAACATGCAATCCCAATACCAATTGGCTGTTCCTTCCCAAACAGGCATACAACAAATTAAATTTTTATTTCAACTTAAAAGAACTGGAAGTGGATTTTGATTATTTGTCACCTAAGACAGTAAATCTCAAATTTCAAATGGCACAAATCAACATTTTCTTCTTATTTATGAATGCTTGAGAGACCTAAAAGGTGGAGGAATTCAAGGTCACATACAACAAATACCCAATCTTGCTTCTAGGCTACATCCAACGATTCAATAACCTGAAACAAACATTCATTTACAAATAAATAACACCAAAAATTCTTGGGTTCACTGCCCATACCCTTTATTGTGTTCATAACCCAATACACTTGCATGTTTATCTATAGCTAACAAAGTAATTTCCTCACAATGAAAACCCTAATTAACAAATTCAGCTAGCAAACCAATACTTCATGATTAACACAAGAAAATTTGTTAAGATAGTATTCCCAAAACCAGCAAAGATAACCTCTTTATTATAAGAACCAAACCCTAAGTTTGTCCATGTGTTCTCAAATATTCTTCTAACAAACTCCATCTTGCCATCTCAAACATTTGCCAAAGGATCATCAATGTGATGCCAACAAAGAGTTCCCTAATGTCCCAAAATAGTTCATTTTGTTTCGAGGCCATGTTTAATGACGTGTTGTAGATATGGTGAATAGAGATTCCACTGATGCGACAAATTGGTCTTTTCATGGATCCGCAAAATCCTAAAACTAACTTCTTCACCAGAGGAATGCATTTACAGTGGAGAACTTTACTCAGAGATTTCAGGCCATTTTAACTTTAGGCACTTCTACACTGTATTTTTAATCTTTTGTTGTTGCATCTTGTGAAGGTTTTTCCTTGGAAAAGATCTCCATCTCCTCCTACCTCTTTCTCTTCTTTTTCTTATTGTGTTTACTTGTGAGAGAGAGAGAGAGAGAGAGAGAGAATTTGGACGAAAAACACGCCCACACCCATGCTCAACAATATCCCCAACA